>ML662436.1:2100181-2128720 GCA_007570785.1 Antilocapra americana
TTGTATAGAATAGACTTGTGGACTTTGTGGATGAGGGTAAGGGTGGGATGATATGGGAGAAGGGCATTGAAGCATGTTAATTTTCATATGTCTAATCAATCGCCAGCCCAGGACTGATGCTCGGGGCTGGTGCAGCGAGATTTCCCGGGGGGGGGGAGGGAAGAGGGAGGGGGGTTCCGGAGGGGAAGCATATGTAAACCCATGGTGATATCATGACAATGTATGGCAAAAACAATTTAAAAAAATAAATTAAATAAAAAAAAAAAGAGTTGGACACAACTGAAGTGACAGCACAGAACAGCACAGCATACCTCTCATAATTTAAATCTTATTATTGTCTGACTGTTTGAGTATATCTGTTAAGTAAAATTTGAAAGTTCTAATAAACATTATCATTTTAAAAAAGAAGATGAAGGAGAAAAGAAAAAAAAACCCTGCCCAAGTTCATAACCTTTGGACTCAAGACTGCAGCACCAACTCTTGCCAGAATTTCCTGCCTACAGCCTGCCCTATAGATTATGGACATGCCAGCCTCACAATTATGAGTCAATTGTGAGCCAACTCCTTAAAATGGATCTCCTTCATATATACCTTATTGGTTTTGTTTCTCTTGTGAACCCTAATTCATTGATCAGTTGTGCCCAAATCCCTTCTGTTGTGTTTTATTTTTACTACTATCAGTTGTGAAGGGAGATGCATGCTGACTTTGTCTTAGATTTTTAACACCACGTTCCCTTTGGGCTGATGTCCCTCTGTTGACTCCAACTAATATATAGCAGATTTTTTAAAACATTAAAAAGAGTATTTGTTTAAAGATATCAGCTTTCTTAAATTGCATTAGGATCATTTACTTATAATTTTTAATTGTGATAAATACAGAATGAAGCAGGGCAAAGGCTAATAGAGGTTTTCCAAGACAACGCACTGGTCATGGCAAACACCCTCTTCCAACAACACAAGAGAAGATTCTACACATGGACATCACCAGATGGTCAACACCGAAATCAGATTGATTATATTCTTTGCAGTCAAAGATGGAGAAGCTGTATATAGTCAGCAAAAACAAGATCGGAAACTGACTGTGGCAGATCATGAGCTTCTTATTGCCAAATCCAGACTTAAATTGACAAAAGTGGGGAAAACCAATAACAGGTATGACCTAAATCAAATCCTTTATGATTATACAGTGGAAGTGAGAAATAGATTTAGGGGACTAGATCTGATTGACAGAGTGCCTGATGAACTATGGACAGAGGTTTGTGACATTGTACAGGAGACAAGGAGCAAGACTATCCCCAAGAAAAAGAAATGCAAAAAAGCAAAATAGCTGTTTGAGGAGGCCTTACAGGCAAGGGTGGGATGATATGGGAGAATGGCATTGAAACATGTTAATTATCATCTGTGAAATCAATTGCCAGCCCAGGTTTGATGCTTGGGGCTGGTGTACCGGGATGACCCAGGGGGAGGGAATCAGGAGGGAGGAGGGAGGGGGGTTCTGGAGGGGGAGCATATGTATACCCATGGCGGATTCATGTCAATGTATGGCAAAACCAACACAATAAAGTAAAGAAATTTTTTTTTTAAAAAAGAAGAGATGTGAAAACCAAAGGAGAAAAGGAAAGATATATCCATGTATATATGTATTCTTTGGAATTCAGAGTTCCAAAGAATAGCAAGGAGAGATAAGAGAGCCTTCCTCAGTGAACAGTGCAAAGAAATAGAGGAAAATAATAGAATGGGAAAGACTAGAGATCTCTTCAAGAAAATTAGAGATACCAAGGGAACACTTCATGAAAAGATGGACTCAATAAAAAAGATGGACTCAGAAATGGTATGGACCTAACAGAAGCAGAAGATATTAAGAAGAGGTAGCAATAATACACAGAAGAACTGTACAAAAAAGATCTTCACGACTCAGATAATGATGATGGTGTGATCACTCACCGACATCCTGGAATGTGAAGTCAAGTGGGTCTTAGGAAGTATCACTATGAACAAAGCTAGTGGAGGTGATGGAATTCCAGTTGAGCTATTTCAAATCCTGAAAGATGATGCTGTGAAAGTGCTACACTCAATATGCCAGCAAATTTGGAAAACTCAGCAATGGCCACAGGACTGGAAAAGGTCAGTTTTTATCCCTATCCCAAAGAAAGGCAATGCCAAAGAATGTTCAAATTACCACACAATTGCACTCATCTCACACGCTAGCAAAATAATGTTCAAAATTCTCCAATCCAGGCTTTAGCAATACATGAACCATGAACTTCCAGATGATCAAGCTGGTTTTAGAAAAGGCAGAGGAACCAGAGATCAAATTGCCAACATCTGCTGGATCATCGAAAAAGCAAAAGAGTTTCAGAAATATATCTATTTCTGCTTTATTGACTATGCCAAAGCCTTTGACTGTGTGGATCACAATAAACTGTGGAAAATTTTGAAAGAGATGGGAATACTAGACCACCTGACCTGCCTCTTGAGAAACCTGTATGCAGGTCAGGAAGCAACAGTTAGAACTGGGCATGGAACAACAGACTGGTTCCAAATAGGGAAAGGAGTACGTCAAGGCTGTATTTTGTCACCCTGTTTATTTAACTTGTATGCAGAGTACATCATGAGAAACGCTGGGCTGGAGGAAGCACAGGCTGGAATCAAGATTGCCGGAAGAAATATCAATAACCTCAGATATGCAGATGACACCACCCTTATGGCAGAAAGTGAAGAAGAACTAAAGAGCCTCTTGATGAAAGTGAAAGAGGAGAATGAAAAAGTTGGCTTAAAGCTCAACATTCAGAAATCTAAGATCATGGCATGTGGTCCCATCACTTCATGGCAAATAGATGGGGAAACAGTGGGAACAGTGGCTGACTTTATTTTTTGGGGCTCTAAAATCACGGTGAATGGTGACTGCAGCCATGAAATAAAAGATGCTTGCTCCTCGGAAGGAAAGTTATGATCAACTTAGACAGCATATTAAGAAGCAGAGACACTACTTTGCCAACAAAGGTCTGTCTAGTCAATGCTATGTTTTTTCCAGTAGTCATGTGTGGATGTGAGAGTTGGATGGTGAAGAATGCTGAGTGCCAAAGAATTCATGCTTTTGAACTGTGGTGTTGAAGGAGACTCTCGAGAGTCCCTTGGACTGCAAAGAGATCCACCCAGTCCTTCCTAAAGGAGATCAGTCCTGGGTGTTCATTGGAAGGACTGATGTTGAAGCTGAAACTCCAATACTTGGGCCAACTGATGCGAAGAGCTGACTCATTCGAAAAGACTCTGATGCTGGGAAAGATTGAGGGCAGGAGGAGAAGGGGAAGACAGAGGATGAGATGGTTGGATGCCATCACTGACTCAATGGACATGAGTTTGGATAAACTCTGGGAGTTGGTGATGGACAGGGAGGCCTGTTGTGCTGTGGTCCACAGGGTCACAAAGAGTCAGACACGACTGAGCGACTGAACTACTACTACTACTACCACTACTACATATAGCATAAAATTTACCATCTTAACCATTTTTAGATGTACAGTGCAGTAGCGTTAAATATATTCACATTAGTGTGAAACAGACCTCCAGTATTCCTTTATTCTTACAAAATTGAAATTCTTTGCCCATTAAACAACTTGCCATTTTTCTCTACCCCCACCCCCCCAACTCCTGAAGACCACCATTCTACTTTCTGTCTGTATGATTCTAGATACCTCTCTTAGGTAGAATCATATGGTATTTGTTTTTTTGTGACTAGTGTATTCCTGTGGCATAATGTCCTCAAAGTTTATCCCTGTTATAGCATCTGTTAGAATTTTCTTCCTTTTTAAGGCTAAATACTATTCTATGTGTATGTATATACTGCATTTTATTCATCCAGTCATCTGTTGATGGGCATTTGGGTTTCTACCTCTTGGTTATTGTGCATAATGTTGTTATGGTTATATAAATATCTCTTTAAGGCTCTACTCTCAATTCTTTAATATATACCCAGAAGTAGAATTGCTGAATCATATGGTAGTTATATTTTTAATTTTTTTGAAGAACTACCATACCATTTCCTATAGTGGATGAACCACTTTACTTCCCACTAACAGTACACAAAAATTTCCAGTTTCTCCCCATCCTTTTCAACACTTGTTATTTTTTGTTTATTTGGTAGTAGCCATCCTAATGGGTATAAGGTGATATCCAATTGCGGTTTTGATTTCTATTTCTCTAATGGCTAATGAGATTGAGCATCTTTTCATATGCTTGTTGGCTGTATGTACATCTCCTTTGGATAAATGTCTTTTGCACAGACATAATTGATGCAGCCCAGTTTATTTTTTCTTTTGTCATCTGTGCTTTTGGTGTCACAGGGACCATTTTCATTTTCCTAAAATCACACCGTATCTATGTACATTGTACCATGTAAATAGGAGTTCACATATTGCTCCAATTGTGCACATATTTTTTACCTTCAGTAACACTCAACATTTTCCCCATCAACACACCCACAGGAATCCTAACAAAAATTTCATAGGACAGAGGTTTAGGCTGTTTTCCTATGACCATGGCCAGGACTTGGCTATTGTGATTCACTGTGGCTCTGAAGTGAGTGAGGAAGACATTTGGAAGCAATTTTCTGTTGCAACAACCATCACCAAGTAGGTCTGTCCGGCCATATTTACTGAGTGATCGTCTCAGTCTTTGGGGTCTGAAAGTATTTTCAGAATTCTTTTCATGTTTCTTTTAGTCCTACCCCAGTCATTCCCTCAGACTGAGTATCTACAATTTGCACAACTGGAACTTCAGTCCAACAGGTTGTCATTGCCACAGAATTCTTGAAAATTGTTTGTTTGAAAGACCATGTCATCTCTCTGAGGCAAGTTGATGTGGTAGCAAAAAGTTGAGACTCAGAGAGCTTTAAGGCTGATTTTACTTTTAAGGCTAATTGAATGGAAAATAAGACAGCCAGTTGTGGAAGATGAAAATTCAAAAGCTTGTACCCTATCACTGCTCGGTGAATGAATTGCCTTTTACTATATAGACCAAGATTGTCAGAGAAAATCATGTCAAGTGAATCAGTTCTATGTGCAGCTACTAGATTAAGAGCTCCTTGAAGGCAAAGGCTGTATCTGTCAACTCTTGGCGACACACAAAAGAAGCTGTGCACACACACATGTATGTGCATACATCTCAAAAGAGTTTTGTGACAATCAGTTTGTCTGTACCTGTATAATTAAATTACATGCGCACACCAAATATGTCCAAATAGAGTTTAAAGTGAATGCCCAAGTTTACAAATATTTTATCAGGTTAGGAGAATTCTGGCAAATCAATAAACATGATTCAGAGAAGCCTGAGAATACCTGTTGATTTCAGTTGCAAGCTGACCTTTTGGGGAAGGCAATATATTTTCTTTTTTATTTATTTATTTATTTTCTTTACATTATCGTGTTGGTTTTGCCATACATTGACACGAATCCTGGGGAAGGCAATATATTTTCTAATTGTTCCTTGACCAAAATGAGAAATTCACTGGGTTTCTTAAAAATAATCATTGTCTGCGTCTTTCTCTTTGAAGACTTTGATTTGTTGCCTTTTGTTTTTTGATATCACCACACTGGTTTCCCCAGAGAACACTGACGTTGACAGAGAAAGACCAAAAGAACTTTTGTGACTTCTTCCAAATGTCATAACAAAAGTAAATTTCAGCAGTCTTCTGAGGGATTGACTTTCAACCAGGAACTAGGTTGTTTTGGAAACTTACCTAATGACATTGTTATTATTTCTTGTGAGTGATTAGGTTGATAGATCAGTCCCCCTTGCATTTACTGTAATCCCTCCAGACCTGAGAGGTGACCTACCAGTACAGAAGCTGTGTGGCCCTGAAGCTTGGCCAAAGTTCTCGTCTCTTTAAGAAGGATGTGGCATTTGCTTCTGAAATCTGTGCATTTGACTGTGAACCTCCAAGTGATGTTTTAATAAAGAAGTCCGCGTAAAGATTTTGAGTCATCTTTCATCCTTGGAATTTCAAAAAGATTTTGAAAAAATTTAAAGGATAGATTTGCAAAGCACAAATGACATTTGTAAAAATTCAGGCAAAGACACAAATAGTACAGGTACTAGCATTCATTTGATTTGCAGTTGTTAATTGTGCCTTGCACACAGGAGTGCAATAAATATTTACTGAGTGTTGAATGAAAGTGAATCTGGAAATAAGCAGAGGCATTATAAATCATTGCAGCAGTGTGTTTTCACAGATATCATTGGGGTGCAGTCATATCTTGCTGACCTTCTTATGCCTTTATTGATGTGTTTTGACTGATGCTAAGAAGATATTAGTTTGAAAGGAGACGCCTATAATTTAACAGCGCGATTCTTACCATCTCCTAGCACTTCACGAAGGTCAAGAGGGTAGATAAACAACTTCCTCCAGCTGCTGCTACATCTGGTACACGCCTGCAGCAGAGAGTGTGCACTGAAAAGATGAACACGCCAGGTTGCATCTGCTTGCACGCCTATGCTTTTTGTGTCTGAACTTGACCCGTAGACATCAATTTTAAAACCAGGCTTGACATTAATGAATAAAAATTCAAAAGAAGTTATGCTGAACTGAAACTGCAAACATTCCCAAGAGGGCATATTTCTCTGATGGCTTTGAGGTTAACTTTGATTGTTGTAATCCTGGCTCAGCATCTTATCTTTGTTGTTTCCTTCTGGGAACGATCTCATCTTGATTCCTGTGGAGTTTCATGTCCCTTATGATTCCCTACTTGATTAATGCTGAGCATTAATTGTTCTGTCTAGGTGGATTTACTTATATATGGATATGTGCCAAATGTTAGCTCATTTTGTAACCTCTTGAGACATGAGTTTGAGCAAACTCTGGAAGATAGTGAAGCCCAGGGAAGCTTGGTGTGCTGCAGTCCATGGGGCTGCAAAGCCACACGACTGAGTGAGCAGAACAGATGATGCTTCCAGCTCTGAAGCTGTGACACTTGGGGTATATCTAAAATTTTCAGTTGATTGTGAAAAGAAGTCAGCACACAGAATTCTGCTGTAGCCTTCAAGTGAAATAATCTGTTGGTTGATTACTCTTGCTTACTTCTTATACATTACTGCTGATGACTCAGAGTCTTTAAAAGCCCCATTCAACCTGGATCCTTTCACTGAAGACTTTAGGGAGGAGGTATGACTTTATAATGTTGACTTATTGTATTTGAGGTGAAGCTGGGGATGATCTCATGAACATTTATTGAATCAAACAAAGACTTCTCACTTCCTAGTTGATTTTTCTATCCAGGAAACCACAGCAACTGTCAGAGTATTGCTGATTCTCTTCTTTGCTAACTAAGCATCCTGGTGCTATTATTCACATCATTTGGAAGTGTTCACATATTCCCATCTCGAATATTTTCTATAGAACCAGGTTCTATCTCTATATAATCTGCTTAAATTGCTTATAATTTCAGTCCCATTTTTTTTATTGCCACAAATAAACCATTGATGTAAGTAGACTGGTTTTACTAGTATTATTTTCAACACACTTCAAACTTCTCAGAAAGCATTGAAATATTCTTGTTCCTCTTTGTGATGGCAGACACAGCCTCTGTGATGGTCATTTCTGCCTTGATCCTTGACCAACAAATGCAGGTATTCAGGCATGATGTTTACACTCTGTTTTTGCCAGATTGCTGGGTGAGCACTTTACAAGATCACAGAGTATTCTCTATCTCCTGATTAGCATTTAGAGAACCTTGACAACGGGGATGGAGCCATAGGAGGGAAGCTGGCTGCTATTTAAATGGAGGAAAGTCACTCCATGGCTGATAAGCAGGAGGAATGATAAATCACAATTGGCCTTTCAGGAATTCACAGTGTGGGTCCATCATGAACCCGGTCAGCACCTGATGAACTTTTACTTTTCACAGCATCATCTGAGGGTAGTGATAGGGGCGAAGAAATGTCTTCGCATGGTCTGCACTGGATACCTGTCAGTTGGTTTACAGATAATCTACAGACCTATGGAGTATTTTGCTGACATACCTAAGACCAGAAACACAGCAGCAGGAAATGCTAAGTTCAGAAGGCTTCTAGGAATAAGAGTAGTTAGTCTGTAGTGTAACATTTCTACTTTAAGAAGGGTCAAATTATTGTTGATAAACACTAGGTTTTTTACCTATACAGAGCTCTATAAATACATGCTTATTTTTCTTTAAATTTAGTAATACCATACCTATTAACATGATAAATACTAATAAAACTCCAGGAATGAACTGGGAAGCCTGTTCATCTGCAAGGGGAAGCATAGTTTGGGAAGAAAAGGTTGTTGACCCAGTTCAGTTTCTGGTTATGGTCCATTGATACACAAGTGTATCAATGCACACACAAGTATGTGCCTTACACACTGCCTATGTGAGAACCTTTAGGGTTGTGATGGGGCTTGTAGAGCATCCATAATGTCTGATAATCATAGTTATTTAATAGTTTGTGAGCGAATGAAAGGCTAGAAATATGATTTACTGAGCACATGGCTGGCTGTCCTCACTGATGCCTGTTTTGGGTTAGGTTGCTGTGATTGAGCAACAGGTACCAAGCATGACTATGAAGTTATAACATGGATGGATTATGGGATTATGACTGTGAAGCCAGAACATGGGTGGTTTATGGAATGAGGCTCTGTTTATGCACATTCCTGATGGCTATCACGTGTTAGATGCTGGGCAGAGGACAATGAGGATTAAGAATGGTGTAAGAGCTCTGTCTTCAAAGAAATTTTAAGCTAGCTGGGGAAACAAGACTAAAAGACTTCTCACAGTCACATATTCACGGGAATCTAAATAATCTATTGCTAAATGGTCTACCCTAGAGTGTGAGGGCTTGAGGGCTACTACTCTCATCATCTGGTTTTATTTTTCTTCAGACAGTTCCTGGCATTAAGTAGAATTATAGAATGTTGGGTGGAATGAGATCTCTCAGAAGTCTTTGATACCTTTTTGTCCAGCTCATTGTTTTGTTTTGTTTTTTTTTTAGATGAGAACACCAAAAGGTTAAGTGTCTTGTCCAAGAGCACATGATTACACAGTCAGTGGCAATGTTCACTTATTTCTCGCTTATTTGGATTTTGGTTCCAAAGTATGCTGGGGCCCCAGGCTAATGCCAAGAGTTTGCTTTGTTTCTAAAAGAGGCTCTTGTTTTGTGATAATGAAGCCTCTATGGTGTTGGTTCTGAAATAGATGTAACTCATACTGAATTCTACTCCTTGGCAAATATATTAAAGTTAGTTTCTGCTGTGTCTGTATTTTCTTCCTTCCTTTCTTTTTTTTTTTTTTTTTTAAGAAAAACAGCCTTTTAGGATTATGCCCATAATCTGCACAGTGTAAGAAATGCTGGAATTCATGAATGTCATCTGATATTTAGCAGTAAACATTTCTTGAGCCCAGTGGTCCAGGCTGCTCTTTCCACTCACCGCCTGACTTAATCGTCATAATCACCCTGTAAGGCAGACATGGAGGCTTAGAGAGTTTAAGGAACTAGTCTAAGTTCTCAGAGTTAGCACTTGGCTGGGATTACTCCATGAACCCAATGCGTCAGGCTCCAGAGCCTGAGGCCTGAACTATAGCTCCATAGTGTTTGTATATTTTAAACACCAAACTCCTGAAAGTTGGCATCGTGGGCATCCACCACATGTCTGAGCCATTGAAACATTCCAACATCCATCCAAAATATTTTTTTTAATTATTTATTTATTTTTGGCTGTGCTGGGTCTTTGTTGCTGTGCGGGCTTTTCTCTAGTTGTAGAAGGCGGAGGTTACTCTCCAATTGGGGTGCCTGGGCTTCTCATTGCGGTGGCTTCTCTTATTGTGGAGCACGGGCTCTAAGGCTCTCGGGCTTCAGTAGTTGCAGCATGCGGTTGTGGCTCATGGACTAGAGCACAGGCTCAGTTGTTGTGGAGCACGGGCTTAGTTGCTCCATGACATGTGGGATCTTCCTAAACCAGGGATTGAACCCATGTCTCCTGCGCTGGTAGGCGGATTCTTAACTACTGAGCTACCAGGGAAGCCCCCATCCAAAATCTTGACTCCATCTTCCAGCTAGACTTTCTGTGCTTTTCTTCTTCAAACATTCACAGCATTTCAATATAAAATGATGAGAAATCAATGACTCTCTCAGGGCACGGTTGAGCCCTTTGGGAATTTAAACACAAGAGTCATGACCCTTCAGATCTTACATTTGCACTGACTACCCCTTTCCTTCCCTGCCCTTCCCTCCCCTCTCCTCTCCTCCCCTTTCTTTCCTACTTGCTTTTCAAAAGTCAGATTTAGTGAAAAATCTGGAAGGATTGAATTGATTTGAAAATGTTACAACAGCTATGGAGTTTATGGTACCTGTAAAACTGGTGATTTGGTGAACAGTTAATTATTTTAAGTGTTTCTCCTTGTCCTTAGCCCACTTTTTTTTTTTTTTTTTTAAAGAAAAGTAGGAATGGAGAAACAGGAAGCAAGCTCTGTGGTTGCAGTGATCCTTCCAGGGGAGCTCCTGTCCTGCAGAGCATTGGAATCCAGGACATCTAATCCACCCAAAGGGGGCTTCAGATTTGATTAAGCCCTTGGAATTCAGCTCAGAAAACGAGCTGTTAAAAAGTTGAGGCAAAATAGAGAGTGGACCCCTGACTCTTTGGTGGGATAGTGGCCTCTCTGAGCAGGAAGTGTTCTGATGTGCTGACAATGAGGAAACAGGCCGTGTTTTTGTTTATTTTCTCATAAAGTGCTGATGAACAAATGAGGGAGTTGCATTAAGGGGCTCCGAAGGCAAGCTGTGAAAAGAGATTGGGGTTTATCAGCCTTTTAGCCTGGTTTCCTTTGGAAAGAATGCTTATGACATGGCCAGGCTCTGCAAGTCTGCTGGTCCACCCCCTCCTCTGGCGCCCCTCCTCCCCTGAAACCCCTTGATAACTCTGAATGCTTCAAACTGATGTCAGCCCTTTTTGGCAGATGGAGAGAAGGTGGACCTTATGGATTCCTTAATAAGAGAAGCAAATGCATGAGAGATAAAGCCAATTTCCACACACTGAGTAACCTCTTTAGTTTTTGTGCTTAGCCTGATAGTTCTAAATTTAATTTCTGGACTCTAAAGAGATCCCTAGGAAATTGGTTGTGGGGAGGGGGAGCTGGGGAGGGATTCTGTTGGGAGGAACGTTCATATTTTTTGGATCTTACCTGCCACAGGAGTGGAGGAACGTCAGAAAAATGAGGGAAGCATTGCCTATAGCTATGAATAAATCTGTCACTTGGAAGATAAAAATTCTTAGCCAGCATACCTTAAAAAAAAAAAAGGATGAACTTTGAATCCTTGGTGGAGCAAGGCAGGAAATAAAGAATCAAATAAATTAAAAATAATTAAATAATCCAGAAGCTTGTTTTGCTGCTAAACTCGATGTCCTTGCAAGTTTCATAGAGAATGATTCGAGAGTGGTTGTTATCACGTCTCCTAAGTTGTAGCTACATCAGCTTCAAAGGTCGTTCCATCTTCCTCTGGGGGAGAAAATAAGTCTGTTTCCCTGAGCTAGAGTCGACATCATAGGAGTAAGGTAATGTCTGGTAAAATAACTCACTAAAAATCAAGTTCGGCCAGTGTGCTTCTGAGTCAAGGGATTTAGAATGTTTCACAGATGATAGCAATTTTAAACAATGTGACCTAGAGAAATCCAAGGAATAAAAATAGCAATAGGTGGTTCAGAAATGGATTTGTCCCAGTCGTGAAGGCTTTTTCAGGTATTTTCAAAAACCTTTTTTCTTGTACTGCATGAATGTACAATGAAAATAATAATGGGGATTTGTAAGTAATTGGATTATATATTGGAAGAAGATGAAAGATTTAATGTGAAACTCAATCTGCTCAGAAATCACGACTAGTATACACTTTGCTCTTTTTTGCTCTATGTTTTAATGTATGTGAGGATCAAATATCTGACAACTGAAGCATTTACTATCAGACACAAAAGATAAAGATGTTCTAGTGGAATCTCCAGATTGGTACTTACTAAAGATAAGGACCAACGCAAGAAAGTGGAACCAGCCAACGATAGATGGAGAGAGCTATTTATTTTCTTCTGGAGAGGGCAAACTGATGGAATGTTACCATTCCATCTCTCCCATGGGGGAGTGGTTATATGGGAAGTTTTGGAAAACACTTGAGTTACTAAACTTTGATGAGCCTCAGTTTCCCCACATGAGGGTAAAAGTGATGACTGTGGGCTCTGAAGCCTGACTACTGGAGTCAAGTCCTGGCTCTGTGTGACCAGTCGTCAGCTCTTGAACCGGGTTACTCTCTTCTCTCTGCCTTAGCTTCCTCATCTGTGAAATGGGGACGTCACAACCTACCTCCTAGGATTGTGAGGCTTAAATGAGTTAACACTTGTAAGGCACTTCGAACAATGCCAGTAACAGAGCAGACACCTCATAAGTGCAGGCTACTCTTACTAAGAAACATCACAGATATATGAAGTCTTTAGAATTGCCTGGATTCAGTTTTTCTAGCCATAAAATACACAGGGTGATGAAACATCATTTAAAACTAAAAGGTTCAGCACTTCTGGGATGTAAGGTACAACTAAAGAAAAAGCTGAGTTTATTATTAAATATCATTGTGTTACTTTGAAGAGCTCCCATAATATCAGTGGTCTAGACATCCTAGGACTTTAATGTGACCTACCAAAAGAAATAATAACACACATGGCTTATAAAAATACCATACAGGAAGACCTCAGATCAAAGATACTATTTAAATGTGAAGCATTATTATTTCTATTTTTTGTATTACTCAGACTTTCCTACCAAAAAAGAAAAAAAAATAGGATTTTAGTGAAAAATGCCCCAGCTTTTGTTTTGATATAAGCTAACGACTGAAATAAAGGAATAGGAACAGTGTTATGAAAACTAAAATTACAATGCTGTATTGTAAATATTATGAATTTGTTTCAAAAACTTCAACCTCAGCATCTTTAATCTTTTTTTCCACGTTGCATTGCTTAAAAAAAATATGGCCTAAGATGAATGATGCTGCATAACAGGGAATTTTAATTTTATCATTGGAATTTTTAAAATAATTTTGATTTTGTTTTAGAACAAAATAGAACAGAACGTGCTATTAGAGATCATCTGGTTCACATGGCTTGCCTCACAGGTAGGGAAAGTGGGGTCCACAGTGCTTTACTCTACAAGTGAGGGTGGAGCCAGATCAGAACCCAGGCAGGCCTCCCAATGCTGAATTCTGACTCTCTGGTCTGGACTTCATTTTGCCTTTTGGAAAGAGGAGTGTTTGCAGCAGCATCCCTGCCTCGTCCATTCCTTCCCCAACACTGCTTTTATTTCTTACTTTAATTTGGAGTCAGTCTGGAATCCTCAGAAGTTTCTCGGAGTCTCAGCCTCCTCCTCTGTAAAACCAGATGTTTCTCACTGAGTTTGCAGAATTGTGGTAAGGTCTGAGTGAGGGGACCTTTGGAAAGTGCCTGGCAAATGATGAGCTTTCAAGAAATACTGTTGTTGAAAATATTGTGGTCCTTAAAACCCATGTTTTTGAAAATATATCTTAAGACAGGCAAGAAATCATTGAAGAATATGTTTTGGGGAGTTGGGGCTCACTGTGAATATAGGGAAGGCTGTCTCTCAATCAGAACTGGTGAATGTGGAATGTTTTTAGTTTGAGACAGGTCGTGCTGAGCAGTAGCTGAACGAAAAACAGAAGTATAGTCTCTAAAAGCACATTTGACTCTAACCACATGGTCCTTCCTGCAAGGATAGGAAATGTTTCTCAAGGTGGAAGAGTGACAACCATACAATAATGATATAGCAGCTCTCCTTTTGTGAGGGCTTACTATGGGATGGGCACTTGCCAAGCTTGACACAGAGGTTTCCCCTCTAAATCTCACAGCCAGCTTGTGAGGCAAGTTCCTGTTTTACCTATGAAAAGCTGGGGCTTAGTAACTTGAACGAGGTGAATGATAGAGTTAAGACCCAATCCAGACTTTCTGGTTCCAAAGTCCCACCTTTTAACCCCTGTCCAAACTTAAGTTTCTCCTCCCAAATTGTTGGTGGTCAAATTTATCAAATAAATACTCAATTTTCCACTTTGCTAATGTAGATCCAGTTGGTTCCAATAGCCAGTAGTGTCCCTTCCTCTGGTGCTGGGGCAAAGGCGCCCGTGACTGGTATGTTAGTTTCCTAGGGCTGCCATAACAGATTACCACAAACTGGGTAGCTTAAGGCTACAGACGTTTGTTCTCAGTTCTGGAGGCTAGAAATCTGAAAGTGAGGTGTTGTTGACAGGGCCTTCCTCCCTCCGAAGTCTCTAGGAGGGAATCTTCCCTTGCCTCTGCTAGCTTCTGGTCCTTACCTGGCAGTCTTGGTGTTCTTTGGCTTATAGTTGCATCACTCCAGTCTCTGCCTCTGGTTTTACATGGCCTGTTTCCTTATGTGTGTGTGTGTGTGTGTGTGTGTGTAAGAATTTCCCTCTCTTTTCTTTTATGAAGACACCAGTCAGTGAATTTAGGCCCTACCCTGATACAGTGTGTCTTAAATAATCACATCAACTAAGACTCTCTGCCTGCATTAGGTCACATTCTGAGGCTCTGGCTGAACATGAATTTCTTGGGGGATATGATTCAGTTGGGTTTTCCAGGTGGCACTAGTGTTAAAGAACCCACCTGCCAGTGCAGGAGACGTAAGAGACGTGCGTTCGATTCCTGGGCCAGGAAGATCCCTTGGAGGAGGTCATGACAACCCACTCTAGTATTCTTGCCTGGAGAATCCCATGGACAGGGGTGTCCAGCGGGGTACAGTCCATGGTGTTGCACAGAGTCAGACACGACTGAAGAGACTTAGCACTCAATGCATGATTCAACCCTCAACAGCTGTTACACCTGGAAAGAATGTTACCTGCATGAGAATTCACTCCCAGAAAGGACAATGTTTGTCTTGTCCAGGGCACTGTGGTGAGATACAGGCAAAATATAAGGTATTTTTCACTTTAAACCCCTATTATTGCTATAATCAGGGATTTTCTGTTGCACATTGCAGTGGCACATAATAAGTCTGGTACTGACTTCATAAGTCTTTTGAAATTTTAATGGACTGCAAACAACATCTAATTTTTCAGAAGAATTAATGCAGCAGCTCTTTCTGCAGCAGACTCAGAGAGCTTGTGGCCATGAACTCTTCAAGGAGCCACCCTGAGAAATGTTCCAAGGCTCACGTCTCCTTCCTTCAGTGCCCCAGGCCCTGGAGACTGGGGCCATTTGTCTCAGGAAGCCATTTATCTGTCTTCTTTGCTGGTGGGAGTGAAAAGTGACAAAACAATGTTATCAGAGGCCGTATTCACAGTTGTGATAGGCGTCAAGGAGACTCAACTGGTCCTACATTTATTTACCAGAACTGCCAATAAAATTTGTGACAAACATGTACAATTATGCATCTTATTTATGTTGCAAATCTAGTTGAATTGGGAGGAAAACTTGTCATGTTTTCAAGCTGACTTTTTAAGCCCACTCTCACGTTCCAACCAAATTATTTGTCAGTCTTGTGGCTCTTGCCTCGCTGATCTTTTTTCCATCCCTGTAAGATGCCAAGCTCATTCCTGCCTCATGGCGTTTGTATGTTACCCCCTCTCCAAAGCTCTCTTCCTCCAGATCTTCGCAAGGCTAGCTCCTTCTTGTCACTCATTCTTTCTCCTCAAGGGGTCTCTCCTAATCACCCAAAACCTGTCTGTGCCATTCTGTTTAATTTTCATTTTAGCACAATCCCAACCTGGTTTGTAGTTATTATTACTTTGTCTTAATTGTTCATACATTTGTCTTTCCCACTGTCCATACAGAATCTAAACTGCCTGAGATCAGAGAGCTTGTTTCATGCTCTGCTGTATTTTTAGCACCTAGGGTAGTACCTGGCACATAGTAAGTGCTCAGTTAGTATTTGTCACCAAGTTACCCTGATGGAGATGGATACAATCCTCATCTTAGACTTAAGAGACCCAGTAGCTCCATCCAAGAGAACTCAGTGTCTCCTCTCTCTTCCCAGGCAAGCAAGGAGCCAGGCCACTGGACACAGGCTGCTCCCAGCCCAGCTGGAATTGCCGTGTCTGGGTTCAGGGAAGGGTAGGAAGGACTAGCCAAGGGCTGCAGAGCATATCATTGAAGGTCCAAGATGGAGCGAGGTAAGCCAGGCAACTCCATTATCAACCCAAAGAGAATAGGCAAAGAGGGAAAATCCAAGTTCAAGGAAACAGGAAGGAACCAGGGAAACCAAACCAAAACAATAGGGTTCAAAATAAAGAATGGGAGGTGGAAGCTGGAGGAAGTCCCTGAGCCATGGAATCGTAGATACAGCTGCTTATAGGGTCGTTTGACCAAGTGCACAGGTGGCAAGGAAGCTATTAATGGCAGTGACTTAGATTCATTTACTCAGCATCAAGTCAGACTTTCTACTGGACCAGATTTGATCTTGTGCCCAGTCCTACTTACTAAATCTTGATCTTATTCCCAAAACCCAGTGCCTTCCCTTTAACCAAGTCCTAGATTTGAACATTGGTCTTATTCCCAGTTATGTAGAGACAAGTTTAGCAGAGGGTAGATCTACATACAGAGTGACAGATCTTCTACTGTGAATGTATTTGGCAAGCCTTGTTTCTTAGTATTAAGTGTGAGCTTTGAAATGTTAAAATACTTATGAAAAATAATTAATAAAGGGAGAAC
Organism: Antilocapra americana; assembly: GCA_007570785.1. Lineage (NCBI taxonomy): Eukaryota > Metazoa > Chordata > Mammalia > Artiodactyla > Antilocapridae > Antilocapra > Antilocapra americana. The sequence continues at coordinate 2,116,899 of ML662436.1, forward strand.
TTATTCAAAGTGAGCTTTGGGGGACATATGTTGCCACTTAGCTAGTTATCCCTATTGATAGGCACTGTTTAATCTTTAGCCAGAACAAAAATGAGGTGCTTATGAGCTGATCTATTAAAGCTTTAAATGTGCTTCATTCACAGTGAAATCTTAAAAATCTGAAGGGTTATTGCTGGCCAGAGGTATATGGGGTGTGTCCTCAAGGTGCAGCAATGCTGAGACTGGAGAGATGGGTAAGAGCTCTAGTCTGTCTTTGCTGTTAGGTAGCAACAAGACTTTGGGTCCCTCTCACATCATTTGTCAGATGAGTAGATGTCTAACATTCTTGATTCTCTGTTTATTTGTACTGTGTGCAGATCTCATATCTGTACTGTGAGATCAGAATTCTTATGGCAAAATGTATTGATACATGTAAATAAGGTTGATTTCAAAATAGATCTACATTTGGGCGAATGCTAACCTAAAAGTGAATTTTCCTGGTGACATTCACATCCTTTGCTTCATCAAATAACAGTGTCAAAAGGCAGCTTGGTATTTTGAATGAAGTTTCACCCTTTGAAGCCAGGACTCCCACTCATTCTTCTTGCTTCTACCGTAAGGCCGTAGTGGACATCTCAGTTTTTTTTTTTTAAACTGTCTCAGCATCCGTGTCTTATTCTGGTAATAGTACCGTGATTCTTTGGGGGGGGACAATCTCTCCTCTACTCTCAGTCTATTTCCAACAGAGGTTATATGAACCGAGGATTGGCAGATCAGAGCTTTATGCGCCTCAAGCCATGGTGACTGGTTCAGGGGCCAGCACGTGATCCTGTTAGAATCAACTGGACTCAATCTTTTTTATTTTTTTAAACTATTGGAAAGGTAGTTTCTATTTTTGTTGGAGTTGTTGGGGACACTGGACATAAGTCTGGAGTTGTAGACAGCCATTGTAACAATATCAGGAGAGCTAGACTGATGCTGAAGTGATCCCAAAGAAAAAAGCAGGCTGAAATTTCATGAGATAACAAGTTCTGAAGGTTCCACATGATCTAGCTGTGTGTTAAGTTGGTTACCCATGAACTTCAGTTTCATGAACTCCTGAATTTTCTCTTCTGCTAAAGGTAATTTGAAGTCGATGTTGTTTCTTGCAACAGACGGAATCTTGATATAAAGGTACTTATCTTCTCCATTTTCACTGACTAAGCGATCAAAATGAATTCTTCTAAATGAGAAGTCCCACAATAGCAGGAGTATTGCCTGGCCCGTAGTAGGTACTCAACAAATATCTGTTACAGTAATTACAGTGATGAGGCCCATTAACCAGTTCAGCTTTTCAAATATCGCTTTTTCTTATTATAGTAGTAAATGTTTGTTATAGAAACTTTATTTAAAAAGATAAAAAGAAATACCTACCAGTCATTACTTTACCCTTCAGAGATAAGCATGGTTAACTTTAGCCATGGTTGTGGTATGTATTTCAATCATAGATTATATATTTTTCAAAATGATATTGTAGTTCATATACTGTTTTGTTCACAAAATTTCCAGTTAATGTATAACAAACCAGTTTACAAGCCACTGCATAGTGTTTTACAGCATACTTTTAAATGGCTAGATGGTGTTTCAGTGTATGGATAAACTAAGAGTCATTTAAGAAATTTCTAAGTATGGACTTTTGGGTTACTTCCAATTTTGAATAATATAAACAGTGTTTACAAATATCAATTACTATTTCCTTAGCATCATTTTGTAGAGATAGAATTACTGAGGCAAAGAGTATGAACAGTTTCAAACTTCTCATATAAATTGCCCAATAGATCTTCACCTTCACTAATCCGAGTATTAAAAATCTTTTCAAATCTTTGAAAAATTGATAGGAAATATTATCTTTCTATTTATTTTGCTTTGTTCTTAGTACAGTTTATATGTGTGTGTATGGTGTGTGTGTGTGTGTGTGTGTGTGTGTGTGTGTGTGTATGTGTGTGTATGTATGTGTGTGTCCGACTCTTTGCAACCCCATGGACTGTAGCCTGCCAGGGTCCACTGTCCATGGGATTCTCCAGGCAAGAATACTGGAGTGGGTGGCCATTTCCTGCTCCAGAGGATCTTCCTGACCCAGGGATCAAACCCATGTCTCTGAAGTCTCCTGAATTGTCAGGCAGTTTCTTTATCAGCTAGCCCCACCTGGGAAGCCCCATATATATATAGACATGCTGTGCTTAGTCACTCAGTCATATCCTACTCTTTATGACTCCATGGACTGTAGCCCTCCAGGCTCCTCTGTCTATGGGGATTCTCTAGGCAAAACACTGGAGTGGGTTGCCATGCCCTCCTCCAGGAGATCTTCCCAACTCAGGGATTGAACCCAGGTCTCCTGCATTGCAGGTGGATTCTTTACCATCTGAGCCACCAGGGAAGCCCAAGAGTACTGGAGTGGGTGAGCCTGTCCCTTCTCCAGGGGATCATACACACACACACACACACACACACACACACATATATATTTGCCATGTGTAAAATAGATTTTATTTTCCAAATATTTAACAGTTTATTTCACATTCTACATGAAACCTTCTGTTCCAGTCTGTAATGTCCTGAGAGGCGTGCCTATTAAGAGTCCAAATACAGTCTTACTAGTAACTGAATGCAAACATTCTGAGTCCAGAGTATGATGCACATTTTTTTAAAAAACTATTCTCATTGTGCTCTCTTAGCCTGTCTGAGTCAGCTTTAGCCCCCTTCTCCCCTGGACATTCTCCCTCCTCCTTTCTTCTTTTACTCCTCTACTCAGCTCATATGCTCAGAGCTGGGGAAACCACTGTTCCTAGGTTTATTCTGGAAGGCAATAAGGAGTCAGTGGCAATGAGGTTTATAGTTTTAAAAAATGTTATAGGTCACTGATATGTCCTCTTTTGTGAATTCTAGAATAGTTCTTTATTTAACCATCTGTTTCTTAATACATTTCTTGTGATTTATGTTTGAAGAGGCTTCCAAAATTCCTGTTTTCCTTACAGGGAGTGGATACATGGCTTTTCCATGAATAGCCATGTCAGCCTTTCATAAGACCAGTCGCTGTGGACTTTTGTCTTGCAGTTCCATGAACAGCAAAAACAGTTTTGGTCCCACTCAGATGCTCATACTGACAGTTCTGCTTGATTTCATCACTCCAAAGTTCTCTTTGCTTATCTAGAGCATCAGTGTCAGCAGCATCACCAGCTCTTTCTATTTCTGTGGTTTGAACCATCATCCCCTTCCACCAAATTATTGCAATAGTCTCCTAAATGGTCTTTCTTCCTGGGCTAATCTTTCCCCTGCCTTCTTACCTGGAAAATAAAAAAAAATCAACCAATCAAAAAAATCATAGCTTTTGTGGCTTTACTGCCCACAATCCTTCAATGATTCCATAGTGCTTCCTGAGTACAGCCTGAGCTTCTTGTGCTCGAGGCTTTTTTTTTTTAATTTTCTTTACTTTATTGTGTTTGTTTTGCCATACAATGACATGAAACCGCCCAACCCTGTGTGACAGCTCCTTGCTTCCATGCTAGGTACATTCATGCTTAATTTACTTTATTTATTTTATTTTTTAAATTTTCTTTACTTTATTGTGTTGGTTTTGCCATACATTGACATGAAACCACCATGAGTATACATATGCTCTCCCTCTAGAACCCCCCTCCCTCCTCCCTCCCGATTCCCTCCACCTGGGTCATCTTGGTGCACCAGCCCTGAGCATCAACCCTGGGCTGGCGAGTGATTTCACATATGGTAATTAACATGTTTCAATGCCATTCTCCCATATCATCCCACCCTTGCCCTCTTCCACAGAGTCCACAAGTCTGTTCTATACATCTGCGTTCCTTTTGCTGTCTCACATGCAGGTTTCTCGTTACCATCTTTCTAAATTCCGTATATATGCCTTAGTATACTGTATTGCTGTTTTTCCTTCTGGCTTACTTCACTCTGGATAATAGGCTCCAGTTCTGTCCACCTGAGTAGAACTGCTTCAACTGAATTCTTTTTTTAATGCTGAGTAATATTCCATTGTGTATATGTACCACAGCTTTCTTATCCATTCGTCAGTTGATGGGCATCTAGGTTGCTTCCATGTCCTGGCTATTGTAAACAATGTGGGGATGAACAATGGGGGTACACGTGTCTCTTTCAGTTCTGGTTTCCTCGGTGTGTATGCCCAGCAGTGGGATTGCTGGGTCATATGGCAGGTCTATTTGCAGTATTTTTTCTTTTTAATTTTTTTTATTGGTTTTGCCATACAATGACATGATATCGCCATGGGTGTACATATGTTCCCCCTCCAGAACCCCCCTCCCTCCTCCCTCCCGACTCCCTCCCCCTGGGAAATCTCGGTGCAGCAGCCCCGAGCAACAATCCTGGGCTGGCGATTGATTTCACATATGGTACTTAACATGTTTCAATGCCATTCTCCCAAATCATCCCACCCCTGCCCTCATCCACAGAGTCCACAAGTCTGTTCTATACGTCTGCGTTCCTTTTGCTGTCTTGCATGCTGGGTTCTCGTTACCGTCTTTCTAAATTCCATATATATGCGTTAATATACTGTATTGTTGTTTTTCCTTCTGGCTTACTTCACTCTGGATAATAGGCTCCAGTTCCATCCACCTGAGTAGAACTGCTTCAAATGAATTTTTTTTTTAATGCTGAGTAATATTCCATTGTGTATATGTACCACAGCTTTCTTATCCATTCGTCAGTTGATGGGCATCTAGGTTGCTTCCATGTCCTGGCTATTGTAAACAATGCAACGATGAACATTGGGGTACACGTGGCTCTTTCAATTCTGGTTTCCTCGATGTGTATGCCCAGCAGTGGGATTGCTGGGTCAAATGGCAGGTCTATTTGCAGTTTTTTAAGGAATCTCCACACTGTTTTCCATAGTGGCTGTACTAATTTGCATTCCCACCAACAGTGTAAGAGGGTTCCCTTTTTTCCACATCCTCTCCAGCATTTATTGCTTATAGATTTTTGGATGGCAGCCATTCTGACTGGTGTAAAGTGGTACCTCATTGTGTTTTTGATTTGCATTTCTCTGATGAGTGATGTTGAGCATCTTTTCATGTGTTTGTTAGCCATTTTTATGTCTTCTTTGGAGAAATGTCTGTTAAGTTCTTTGGCCCACTTGGCTTATTGTACTAAAGGCCTTTCATGATTAGGTCCCAGCTCACGTTTCCATTCTAATTCTGCATTACTCTCATAACCCACAAACATTCCCCATCAACCAATCTGAATTCTCTCTATGCCTTTATTCACACTGTTTTATTTTCCCTGAATGCCCTTCAAGCTCACCTCTAATTGTCAGAATCCTTGAAGGTACAGTCTGTGTGCCCCCTCACCCCTACCGTGAAGTCATCTCCACTTCCTCAGACAGGAAAGTCTCCCTCTTCTGTGCCTCAAACCCTTATTACATATAAATCTTAGAGAACTTACCTCCCCCTGTTGCCTCCTGCAGCTATTTTTATAGATGACTTGTCTTCCTTAATGGGAGGGAGAACCCTCATCTAAATATATAGCTCTGAAAGGTTTAAGGGAAATATCAGTCAGAATATTTAAGAGGCCTATGCTTTTTTCCCCTTACATGGCGGATCTTGTCCCCTACGTTTCCTGGGCTGTGTGTCAGCATCCATCTTGACCTAGTCACTTGACTGTGTCAATAGCTCTGACTGCCCCTAATTTTATGCCTGAAATTTGCACAGTTTTCTGAAATGCACTTCAGGATTCTACTTTGTTTTTCCTCTGTGTTTAGGAGGAAGGGAGGCAGGGGGTTGGTAAACACAGTTTGGACAGCTTCCCCAAACAGGCAGCTAGATACTTTGATCATGAGTTCTGTTAAGCGTCTTCCTTTCTGCTGCCTCATGAGGATCTATTTTCCAGGCCTGTTTGGAGGAAGCGGGAGTGGTCACTCCCCCATAATCAGGGAGTTGCAGGGCTGTTTAATAGGGTGTTTGTTTCTTGTAAATTTAATTACTTATAGCCAAAATTCTACAGTCTAGAATAGGAGTTACTCTTTCCCTTTTACACTCAGATTGGGTTAACTGGGCAGAGGGCCTAAGCTTCCATGGTGCCATATGGTTGTGAATCCCCTGATCACCCTGATCTTAAAATGATCATAATTTCACTTGGCACTGTCCTGGTGGAAACCCTGTCTTATGTCACATCAATTTCAAGACTGCGAAAATAAAATACTCCTAAAATCACCACACCATGTTAACACAGTAAGAGAGTTCAAGACATTCCATTTCTCCAGCCTTCCGCTCAGTCCCCTTTTTAACTCACCAAGGCTCACACTGGCAAGGTATGGCGAGTGGTTGAAAACAAATTTAATTTCCCACATGGTGCTGAATATGTTTGGTTCTAGCAAGAGAAGGCTTGGCTTAAGCTGACATCCAAGTCCGTGGCTTGCCAGGAGAGTCCACAGGGAGTGTGCTCAGGAGCCAGGCATAGGCATCAGCTTCCAAGTGGAAGGTTCCACAGCACATCAGCCCTCACCAAGGAACCTCTGTTAGTGTTGGCTATCTGTTGTCCACCTGTCCTGGTCTTCCTCACACTCTCCATCACTTTCCTAACACCTTCATTTCTCTCCAGCATTTCTGTTCTGCAGCCACCATGTCAGTGCCTGACACTGGGATCCTGACCTGTTGAGGAAAACCTTGGGCCCTATGTACAGAACCACTTGGTATGAGCATCACTGCCAACTAGGCTTCAGGCCCAGGCAGAAGCCGGGGTGAGTGTTCACTGAGTATCTCCCATGTGCTGGGCACTGAAGCAGAAGGAGGGGAAAACAGACTTCTGTCATTTAATATTTAAGAAGCCCAGGCCCAAGAATGTGACATCATCTTCACCAACGGACACCTTTCTGTCATTTTGAACAGAATGTATATTGTCAGTTAAGCTCACAGATTTGCTCTTTCACCTCTGAAAGGGCTGAGCCAACTGTTCCATCAGAAACTTCCAGTGACTCACTCCGTTGCTTAAGGAACTGCTGCTGGTTCCGTGACCATGCTCTGTCATTCATTCACTCATTCATTTTCATTTACCAATCTCTGTGCAAGACCCTGGACTCATCACTGTGAAGGAAACACATGAAAATAGTAAATCTCTTTCATTTTTTGATTGGGTTGTTTATTTGTGATCTTCTTAGAAATCAATATAATAATATGTATTGAGAAGGCTCAAATGTTTTCTTCTTGAGCCAGGAAATTTATTCCAGGGAAGTAATGAAAGGAAGAAAAATATGCTGAAGAGGTACTTCTGAGAATTGTTTATAGCTCTGAAAAAGTGAAAACAATATCCTTATGGCCTGAACATTCCACAAATATATTTGAACATCCTGGTAAAATAAATATTATGATGGTAAAATAGAAGTATGAAGTATTAAGATTATATAAAAATGAGAAGTATTTATATGTTAAGTGAGAGAACCATGTGTGTGTTAGTTGCTTAGTCATGTCCGACTCTTTGTGACCCCGTGGACTATAGACCACCAGGCTCCTCTGTCCATGGAATTCTCCAGGCAAGAATACTGGATTGGGTAGCCATTCCTTTCTCCAGGGGATTTTCCCAACCCAGGGGCTGAATGCAAGTCTCCCAGTTTTAGGGTGAATTCTTTACCATCTGAGCCACCAGGAAAGCCCAAGAATACTGTAGTGGGTACCCTCTATCCCTTCTCCAGGGGATCTTCCTGACCTAGGACTCAAACTGGGGTTACTTGTATTGCAGGCAGATTCTTTACTAGCTGAGCTAGAGAGAACCATATGACACATAAAAGTAGAACAAACAAAACATGAAAATAGATGCATAAATATGGACATTATGGAGTGGCCTTTTTATTTACATTAAAAAATCAATGTTAATATAATATTGTTTTCACAATAAATGTATTTTATATTAAAATTTACTACCATATAAAGTATATCCTACTGTCAAAAAAAGTGCCTCAACTATAAAATACCACATTTGAAGACTCAATATGGAAAAAAGTAAAATGTCTCACTAGTAATGTTCTCAATATTGATTAGATACTGAAATGATAATTTTTTGAATACACTAAATAAAATATAATGTTAAAGTTAAAAAAGTTCCTCATGCCTGCTTTCAAGAAACTTCTAGACTAGTAGCAAAGATAGCCATTATATAGCCAACCATGAGAGAAATTCATAGAAAATAAGTATTTATTAATGGTATATAATACAGTGGGACCCCAGAAGAAAAATAATTAATTGTACTTAGGGATCCCTGTGATCATCTTACAGAGAGGTAAGACTTAGCTTGAGTCTTAGAGGATGAGTTGGATTTTGGTAGATAAAGAACAGAGAGGGCAACCTAGGTCGAAAAAATAGAAGGAACATGGTTATGAGGCTTGAAAATGCAATATACTTGGCTCTTGGTCACTTGAGCTGGGAATTTGGGGCAGATGTATAGAGTTAAGGTGTTGAGGTAGGGAAACAAGGCCAGTGTGGAGCTTTGGAATATCTTGAATGCTATATGCAAGGTCATTGGAGCTTTTATTCTGCAGGTGAGAGAAACCCATTAAAGTTTTCTGAGGAGGACAGTGGCCTGAACTAAGTTGTGTTTTACAGATACCATCCTGGCAGCAGTGTAAAGGATGAGTTGAAGGGAAGATGTGGTGGGCAAAGGAACCAGGTAAGGATCTTATCCAAACAAGAGATAAGGAGAGCCTAAACAAGGACAATAAAAGGACTCGACTATTTATCAACCTCATCTACTCAATTCTTTCCTGTAGTTTAAAAGTGGTTAATTGCCAGAAACACTTGCAGAATGAGGGTAATAATATAATTTTTAAAAAAGCAAACAGAACACATTTCTAAATTCTATGTTAAACTGCTACTATCTAGACACATTTATTGAACCCCTGGAGTTTGCAAGTCTACCTAGAGGATACATGAAAGGAAAAAAAAAAAAACAAAACTGCAATTCATGTTGAAGAACCAGACATAAAATCATAAGAAAATTATCAAGTATATAAAGCACCACATACAGTTAAAGGTTTAGAAAATAGAATTCAAAGGAGCACGGTTTCCCTGCATCTGTTTTTTTAATAAGAAGAATTCTGTTCGTTTTATTTATTCTGATGGCATCAACAAGTCATGACTGGATGCCAGAGGCAGGAGAGGTGGTTGGATGTTTTCTGGAGTCCTTGATTGGAAGGTGAGAGTTTGCCATATCTAAAGCCTTTGTTGTGATAAAAAAAAATTGAATATGGCCACTCTTGAGTAATACATAATTTATTCAATTAAATTCAACTAACCTTCCTGAGGTAGCTATTGTGTGTAAGTTGCTGCTCAAGAGGACAAAGAGGAACAAGGAATGATCCTGTCTGCCTGTATGTGGCTGAGGCGTGTCCTCCCACAACCGTATTTGATTCAAACCCTCCTCACTGACGTATTGCTGGTGAGATAAAGACCGAGTGAGGGTCAAATGACATAATGTAGTGGATTATTGCCTTTGTCTTCTGTTTTCATACGTTGTGGGAGACTTGGCTGAATTTTTGGGCTAATCACTCTGTAGAGTTTATTTAGTCCTTGTTTATTTTCCTCATCCAAGATATATGAGCCATAATTACAAATGTGAACGTGCTCAGGTCTGGACCCTGGGTACTTTATTTTCTTTCCTTTCTCCGTTGGACCTGATTCCTCAGCATCAGCAGATGAACTTATTATTTCTTCCATGGTCATTTCGTCTCCCTTTTTCCTCTTCTGGTCCCTCTTTCTCCTCCCCTTGGATGCTTTACCGTGGACTCTTTCCTCCCTCAGTTGACCAGCTGCTTATCTATTCCTGGGCTTCTTGATACCCAGTGTATATCTCCTAGGACTCTAAGAGGGAAAGAATTTCCCATTTTAAGAGTACGTTGTGTTTACCACAGAAACTCTTTTAAGTTTTTGATTCTAAACATAAAAACTGGTGAATTTAATGTTTCTTATTTATTTCAAGTAAACAAGGATGCACCTTTTACTTTACTTACTTTTGTCATTCTCATTCTCCATGGAGAGGTCACCCAGGGTAGAAGGTCTGGTAAAGATAAGAATTGCCCTCGTAAATTTTCTAAATGGTTTAATCTGTGTCTGAGTATTGTTTAATGTAATTGGCCAGGCCATCTTTGACCAGGTACCTGACTGTTCAGGTTTAACTGTGCCAAAATCTGGTACACACAGGCAGCCAGATTTCAGATAAGCTATTCTGCACACAGCTGACCTCTGGAATAAATTTTGAAACTTCAATTCCAGTGAAGTCGCTTGGCCTCTGCCTTCCAAGAGCCTGTTTTCTCAGGTTTGGAGAGGTGAACTCATCTCAGTGGATTTAAAGTGAATTCCTGGAAGTCTATGTCTGTTTCTCTTGCTTTATGTGGAGGATAGTAGCATTCATTTTTTTTATGTATAATGTGTGTCTACATTTAGCCTGTCCCAGCTTCTGTGCTAAGTGCTTTATGTTGAACCCTATTTGGGGGTATAATTCTGTTTTACAGATGAGGAAACTGAGGCTTAGAGATTAATGTTACCATGAGCAGTTCTCTGAGATTTAGGCCCAACCCTGTGTGACAGCTCCTTGCTTCCATGCTAGGTACATTCATGCTTAATTTACTTTATTTATTTTATTTTTAAAATTTTCTTTACTTTATTGTGTTGGTTTTGCCATACATTGACATGAAACCACCATGGGTATACATATGCTCCCCCTCCAGAACCCCCCTCCCTCCTCCCTCCCGATTCCCTCCCCCTGGGTCATCCCGGTGCACCAGCCCTGAGCATCAACCCTGGGCTGGCGAGTGATTTCGCATATGATAATTAACATGTTTCAATGCCATTCTCCCATATCATCCCACCCTTGCCCTCTTCCGCAGAGTCCACGAGTCTGTTCTATACATCTGCGTTTCTTTTGCTGTCTCACATGCAGGGTTCTCGTTACCATCTTTCTAAATTCCATATATATGCGTTAGTATACTGTATTGTTGTTTTTCCTTCTGGCTTACTTCACTCTGGATAATAGGCTCCAGTTCCGTCCACCTGAATAGAACTGCTTCAAATGAATTTTTTTCAATGCTGAGTAATATTCCATTGTGTATATGTACCACAGCTTTCTTTTTTTTTTAATTTATTTATTTTTTTTATTGTTTTTGCCATACATTGTCATGATATCACCATGGGTTTACATATGCTTCCCCTCCGGATCCCCCCTCCCTCCTCCCTCCCCCCGGGAAATCTCGCTGCACCAGTCCCGAGCATCAATCCTGGGCTGGCGATTGATTAGACACATGACAATTAACATGCTTCAATGCCCTTCTCCCATATCATCCCACCCTTACCCTCATCCACAAAGTTCACGAGTCTATTCTATACATCTGCGTTCCTTTTGTTGTCTCCCATGTTGGGTTCTCGTTACTGTCTTTCTAAATTCCATATATATGTGTTAATATACTGTATTGTTGTTTTTGCTTCTGGCTTACTTCACTCTGGATAATAGGCTCCAGTTTCGTCCATCTGAGTAGAATTGCTTCAAATGAATTTTTTTTTAATGCTGAGTAATATTCCATTGTGTATATGTACCACAGCTTTCTTATCCATTCATCAGTTGATGGGCATCTAGGTTGTTTCCATGTCTTAGCTATTGTAAACAATGCAGCGATGAACATTGGGGTACACGTGGCTCTTTCAATTCTGGTTTCCTCGGTGTATATGCCCAGCAGTGGGATTGCCGGGTCATATGGCAGGTCTATTTGCAGCTTTTTAAGGAACCTCCACACTGTTTTCCATAGTGGCTGTACTAGTTTGCATTCCCACCAACAGTGTAAGAGG
>ML662436.1:2128730-2275653 GCA_007570785.1 Antilocapra americana
ACTAGTTTGCATTCCCACCAACAGTGTAAGAGGGTTCCCTTTTCTCCACATCCTCTCCAGCATTTATTGCTTGTGCTTAATTTACTTTAAATTCTACAACTAGCAGAAATAAAGATTATTAACCTACTTCACAGTTGAGGACCTTGGAATAATGGCTTGAACTTAAACCTTGAAGAGAATAGTGTTTTGAGATCTAGTAGAAGGTAAGAATAGAAAGAGAGATCAGGGGCCAGTTTATGGACTTTGAATACTATGTGAAATACTAAGACTTTATCTAAGGGGTAATTGTGAACCCTGAGCTTTTTTTGTTTTTATTTTTCAACTTTATTCTCGTATGATAAGTCATATATCCCAGACTTAATGGAGACCAACAGACTTAAAAAAAAAGTAATTTTATTTATTTAGTTTTGGTTGTACTGAGTGTTCATTACTATGTGGGCTTTCTCTAGTTGCTGCGAGCAGGGGCTGCTCTCTAGTTATGGGGCATGGGCTTCTCTTGTTGCAGAGCATGGGCTCTAGAGCATGCAGGCTGTAGTTGGTATGGCGAGTGAACTCAGTAGTTGGGGCTCCCAGGGGCTAAAGCACAGGTTCAGTAGTTGTGGTGCACGGCCCTAGTTGCTCTGCAGCATGTGGAATCTTCCTGGACCAGGGATCGAATCCGTGTCTTCTGCATTGGCAGGTGGATTCTTTACCACTGAGCCACCAAGGAAGCCTTCCCCACTTTTAAAGCTTAAAAATTATTAAAAAATCAATGAGTATGTAAGGTTGGATATTTCTCTAAAAACCTTCAGTTTTTCACAGAAAGGAACCTTGTTAAATTAAGACCATCACTAACTTTTAATATTTAAAAAACATGAAAGATATTATTTTCTTGGAATTTATAAATAGAATAAATGAGAAACTTGGCTGTATGGGCTGATGAAGATTAAAGTCACAGTAACAAACAAATTGTCAGGAAATATCAAAAGGAATGCTCAGCAGATATAAAAGGAAAATAAATCTGCTCCACTTAAGGAGGTTTCACTAGAACCAGGGTCAAGGATACCTACACAGTCAGAGTTGAGAAGGATGATGAGTCTCATGTGATTGAAATTTTACTCTAATCTGAAGACATTTTATTTAATTGGATGCTGTGGGTTCCAAATTCATGCAGTTTACTTTTGCAGTTATGATAGAAGGATGGCCAAAATAATTTAATAGTCTAAACAAGATGTCATGAAGATATTTAAAGGGCTTGAGACTACAAATCATAATTAAGCACCTCCAAGTGTTTCAGAAAAACATTTTATGTATAATTGATATACTGCCAAAAAATTATTTTTATAATCTGCTAAAATAGTTTCCTAAGGTCATCTTCTAAGCCTTATTTTAGTTTATCTATAGTATTTATTTGAAGGTGAAAAGTGAAAGTATTAGTTACTTACTTGTGTCTGACTCTGTGACCCCATGGACTGTAGCCTGCCAGGCTCCTCTGTCCATGGAATTCTCCAGGCAAGAATACTGGAGAGGGTTGCCATGCTCTTCTCCAGGGGATCTTCCTGATCCAGGGATTGAACCTAGGTCTTCTGCACTGCAAGCAGATTCTTTTCCACCTGAGCCACCTGGTAAATGTACATATTTAAAATCTTTAAAAATGTTAATTTGTACAAAATAGAAGGCTTTTCTTCAAAATATATGTTTACTTTTAGCAGGGAGGCTACCTGGTGGCTCAGACGGTAAAGAATCTGCCTGCAATGCAGGAAACCTGGGTTTGATCCCTGGATCCAGAAGATACCTTGAAAGAGGCCATGGAAACCTACTCCAGAATTCTTGCCTGAAGAAAATCCCATTGACAGAGGAGTCTGTGGGGCCATAGTCCATGGGGTTGCAAAGAGTTGGGCACGACTGAGTGACTACCACACTTTAGTGTATTATATCAAATAAACAGGTGAGTTTCAAAAATGCCAGAAAGGTTATGTAAGCCAAGCACATTCATTTGACTAGATTGGCAGAGGCATTACTCAACTTTAGACTTGCAACCTACTGATCAGAACTAGAAAGTTCCTTTTGCTAATGATATTTAGAATATTTTGGAAGGTAAAGGGTCAGAATCTTATTTCATTAAACTTGTTGTATACAATTAAATATTTCATATGAAAACAATTATTTTTAATTTGGCATAGAACTAGGGAATATTGTGATCCAGGCTGAAAATATTCAAAAGGAATGGTGTGATATATGCAGCTGACTTTGACCTTCATTTTTTTTCTTTTGTAAAACTTTATATATATATATAAGATGGAATGGGAATCTGAGGCTATTATTTTAAATAAATAAAATCCTTCATTATTCATTCATTATCTTAAATTATTTTCATATTTTAGGTAGAAGATATTTTTATTTGCCTATAATTTCCAGATACTTATGTAAATTCTCAATTCATAATTCAGGGAGACTTCCTTCCTTCCTTTTGATTTTGAAGCTGTTTTCAGACTAGCTCTGGTATTCTCAAGAGTAAAGAGTGTGTGTTTTACATACTTTGTATTTCCCCCAGTGCCTTGTACAGTGTTCTGCATATGCTAAGAGCTTGATAAGGGCTTTAACTGATGGTGATATTACGATTGATAGTGATGATGGTGGTGATGGTTAAGGTGATAAAGATTGTTCTACATTGGGCATGTAGCAATCTCAAAGTGGCAAAAACATAACAAAGTCCCTTTGCAACATGAAGCCAGTCAGTGGGTTATTTAAAAATGGTTAAACCTTAAATATATTTAGAAAGCATACGCGTTTAAAAAAGTATATAATATAGGGCAAGAGTGAGACTCTGGAGTTGAACTGACTGAGTTAAAATTCTTGCTACTCTGACTATTGGCTCTGCAACTTTTTGCAATTTCCTTAATTGCTTTGTGCCTCAGTTTGTCATTTGTAAAATGGGAATAGTAATAGTATTTATTTTTTAGGACTTTTTATTTTTAGGATTTTTAAGATAACTTTTATAGGATTAACATTAGAAGGTGGAATAGTACATATTGATTTAGAAGAGTACCTGCTATATAGTAATACTTGATAAGTGATATTATTATTAAATAAGGTTTTCAAATAAAAACTTTCTATTGCACATTATAGAAAATTTAGGAAGTACAAAAACAGAAAGAAAAATCACCCAGTGTTCTATCCTCTAGAACAACTATTTATTAATATTTTGATATGTTTTATTTATCTTTGGGCTTCCCTGGTGGCTCAGATGGTAAAGAATCTGTTTGCAATACAGGGGACCCAAGTTTGATTTGTGGGTTGGGAAGATCCCCTGGAGAAAGGAGTGGTAACCTACTCCAGTATTCTTGCTTGGAGAATTCCATGGACAGAGGAGCCTAGTGGGCTGTAGTCCAGGGGTCACAAAGAGTCAGACACGACCAAATGACTATCAACATATTTATCTTTATTGTATATTAAGTCAAGCAATTAAACAGCATAGTCTTAGAATAGATAAGATATATAGCTGACATTACTGATGACAAAATTAGATGAATTTTAGGTAAAAGTATTGTGCAGTTAGCATAAAAATGAAACGTTAAGACTATGTGGAAACATGTGGAAATGTTTAGCATAGTTTTAAGTGGAAAAAGACAAAAGTAAAATTAATGTGTATGTGCAGTGTATTCAATTTTGTAAAATTAAATATGCAAAATAAAATCAGTATTAGTGGGATAGGGTTATATGTGATTTATTATAATCATCATTATTAGACTTAATATTAGTGTTGCTGTTGTTACTTTAATCTTTCTGTGTCAAATTTGTTTTTAAAAATATGGTGCCTGCTTGAGTTGTAATTATTCCATGGCTGAGTCATCAGATGACAGTGTGAACTCTGCTGTCTCCTTGGAGCTTGGATCTGAAAGGGATGTGTTGATTGGGTACTTGCTTGGTACAGGGTGGTACTCCCAACAGACAAACGTGCTGGGTTAGTTTGAACAGTTATATAGCCTGATGTTGTTCAGATCAACAGCATCAGTTAGATCTGGTGTCGTGGTGATGTGGGGACAAGCATTCCAAAGCAGAAAAGTACACTTGTGTGTGTGTGTGTGTGTGTGTGTGTGTGTGTGTGTGTGTGTTGTGGGAAAGGAGGGAGAAAAAAAGGTAGAGGTAGGTGCAAAAGTAACAAGTGAGGGAAGTGAGACCTAAGAGAGAAGTTAAAGAGGGGAAAGTTCCTTTAGCTGGAATTTGTAGAAAACAGACAGCTATGAATTACATATCTTACTTTTTTTAAATTAATTTACTTTTTAAATTGAAGGATAATTGCTTTACAGAATTTTGTTTTCTGTCAAACCTCACATGAATCAGCCATAGGTATACATATATCCCCTTCCTTTTGAACTTCCCTCTCATCTCCCTCCCCTCTAGGTTGATACAGAGCCCCTGTTTGTTTCCTGAGCCATATGTCAAATTCCTGTTGGCTATCTATTTTACATATGGTAATGTAAGTTTCCATGTTACTCTTTCCATACATCTCACCCTCTCCTCCCCTCTCCCCATGTTCATAAGTCTATTCTCTATGTCTGTTTCTCCACTGCTGCCCTGTAAATAAATTCTTCAGTACCATTTTTCTAGATTCCATATATATGCATTAGAATATGATATTTATCTTTCTCTTTCTGACTTACTTCACTCTGTATAATAGGTTCAAGGTTCATCCATTTCATTAGAACTGACTCAAATGTGTTCCTTTTTATGGCTGAGTAATATTTCATTGTGTATATGCACCACAACTTCCTTATCCATTTATCTGTTGACGGACATCTATGTTGCTTCCATGTTCTAGCTATTGTAAACACTGCTGCAATGAATGATGGGAAACATGTGTTTCTTCAGTTTTGGTTTCCTCAGCGTATGCCTAGGAGCGGGATTGCTGGGTCATATGGTGGTTTTATTCCTAGTTTTTAAAGGAATCTCCATTCTGTCTTTCATAGTGGCTGTATCAATTTACATTCCCACCAATAGTGCAAGAGTGTTCCCTTTTCTCCACATTTATTGTTTGTAGACTTTTTGATGATGATGACCAGTTCTGGCTGGTGTGAGGTGATATCTCATTGTAGTTTTGATTTACATTTCTCTAATAATTAGTGGTGTTGAACATCCTTTTCCATTTGTTTGTTAGCCATCTGTATGTCTTCTTTGGAGAAATGTCTCTTTATGTCTTTTCCCCACTTTTTGATTGGGTTGTTTATTTTTTGGTATTGAGTTGTATGGGCTGCTTGTATATTTTGGAAATTCTTTGTCAGTTGTTTCATTTGCTATTATTTTCTCCCATTCTGAGGGTTGTACTTTCACCTTGCTTATAGTTTCCTTTGCTGTGAAAAAGCTTTTAAGTTTAATCAGGTCCCACTTGTTTACTTTTGTTTTTATTTCCATTACTCTAGGAGGTGGGTCATAGAGGATTTTGCTTTGATTTATGTCACTGAATGTTCTGCCTATGTTTTCCTCTAAGAGTTTTATAGTTTTTGGTCTTACATTTAGGTTTTTCATCCATTTTGAGTTTATCTTTGTGTAGGATGTTAGGCAGTGTTCTATTTTCTTTCTTTTACAAGTATCTGTCCAGTTTTCCCAGCACCATTTATTGAAGAGGGTGACTTTTCCCCATTGTATACTCTTGCCTCCTTTGTATAAAATAAGGTACCTGTAGGTGCATGGGTTTATTTTTCAGCTTTCTATCTTGCTCCATTTGTCTATATTTCTGTTTTTGTGCCAGTACCATACTGTCTTGATGACTGTAGGTTTGTGGTATAATCTGAACTCAGGAAGGTTGATTCCTTGGACTCCATTCTTCTTTCTCAAAACTGCTTTGGCTATTTAGGGTCTTTTGTGTTTCCATGTGAATTGTAAAATTTTTTGTTCTAGTTCTGTGAAAAATGCCATTGGTAATTTGATAGGGATTGCATTGAATCTATAGACTACATTTGGTAGTATAGTCATTTTCATAATATTGGCTCTTCCTACCCAGGAACATGAAATATCTCTCCATCTATTTGTGTCATCTTTGGAGAATTTAGAGAAGAGATAATGCCTAAAACCTTGTAAACAAGTGAGACCTGATTAAACTTAAAAGCTTTTTCACAGCAAAGGGAACTATAAGCAAGGTGAAAGTACAAAGTGTTTTCTAATTTTCTGTGTACAGTTCTTTTGTCTCCTTAGGTAAGTTTATTCCTAGATATTTAGTTGTTTTTGTTGCAATGATGAATAGGACTGATTCCTTAATTTCTCTTTCTGATTTTTCATTGTTAGTATATAGAAATGCAAGTGATTTCTTGGTATTGATTTTGTATCCTGCAACTTTGCTAAATTCACTCATTTGCTCTAGTAGTTTTCTGCTACTATCTTTAGGGTTTTCTATGTCCAGTATCATGTCATCTGCAAACAGTGAGAGCTTTATTTCTTTTCCAATCTGGATTCCTTTTATTTCTTTCACTTCTCTGATTGCTGTAGCTAGGACTTCCAGAACTATGTTGAATAATAGTGGCGAAAGTGCACACACTTGTCTTGTTCCTGATCTTAGGGGTAATGCTTTCAGTTTTTCACCCTTGAGAATCATGTTTGCTGTAGGCTTATCATATATGGCCTTTACTATGTTGAGGTAGGTTCCTTCTATGCCCATTGTTTTGAAGAGTTTTAGTCATAAATGGGTGTTGAATTTTGTCAAAGGCTTTTTCTGCATCTATTGAGATGATATTATTATGGTTTTTATCTTTAAATTTGTTAATATGGTGTTTAATAAATACAGTATGGTGTATTAACAAATACACCATTGATTGATTTGCATATACTGAAGAATCTTTGTATCCCTGGAATAAACCCAACTTGATCAAGGTGTATGAGCTTTTTGATGTGTTGCTGAACTTTGTTTGCTAAAATTTTGTTGAGGATTTTTGCATCTATGTTCATCAGTGATATTGGCTTGTACTTTTCTATTTGTGTGTTTTCTTCGTCTGGTTTTGGTATCAGGGTGATGGTGGCCTTGTAGAATGAGTTTGGAAGTGTTCCTTCCTCTGCAATTTTTGAAGGAGTTTTAGAAGAATAGGCATTACCTCTTCTCTAAATTCTCCAAGCCAGCCTTCAGCAATACATGAACCATGAACTTCCAGATGTTCAAGCTGGTTTCCTCTGAAAAGGCAGAGGAACCAGATATCAAATTACATCGGCTGGATCATCGAAAAAGCAAGAGAGTTCCAGAAAAACATCTATTTCTGCTTTATTGACTACGCCAAAGCCTTTGACTGTTTGGATCACAATAAACTGTGGAAAATTCTGAAAGAGATGGGAATACCAGACCACCTGACCTGCCTCTTGAGAAACCTGTATGCAGGTCAAGAAGCAACAGTTAGAACTGGACATGGGACAACATACTGGTTCCAAATAGGAAAAGGAGTATGTCAAGGCTATATATTGTCACCCTGCTTATTTGACTTATACGCAGAGTACATCATGAGAAACGCTGGGCTGGAGGAAGCACAAGCTGGAATCAAGAGTGCTGGGAGAAATAGCAATAACCTCAGATATGCAGATGACACCACCCTTATGGCAGACAGTGAAGAAGAACTAAAGAGCCTCTTGATGAAAGTGAAAGAGGAGAGTGAAAATGTTGGCTTAAAACTCAACATTCAGAAAACTAAGATCATGGCATCCGGTCCCATCACTTCATGGCAGATAGATGGGGAAACAGTGGCTGACTTTATTTTTCTGGGCTCCAAAATCACTGCAGATGGTGATTGCAGCCATTAAATTAAAAGATGCTTACTCCTTGGAAGGAAAGTTATGACCAACCTAGACAGCATATTATAAAGCAGAAACATTACTTTGCCAACAAAGGTCCATATAGTCAAGGCTATGGTTTTTCCAGTAGTCAAGTATGGATGTGAGAGTTGGACTATAAAGAAAGCTGAGTGCAGAAGAATTGATGGTTTTGAACTGTGTTGTTGGAGAAGACTCTTGAGAGTCCCTTGGACTGCAAGGAGATCCAGCCAGTCCATCCTAAGGGAGATCAGTCCTGGGTGTTCATTGGAAGGACTGATGTTGAAGCTGAAACAGTAATACTTTGGCCACCTGATGTGAAGAGCTGACTCAGTGGAAAATACTCTGATGCTGGAAAAGGTTGAGGGCAGGAGGAGAAGGGGACGATAGAGGATTAGATAGCTGGATGGCATCATTGACTTGATGGCCATGGGTTTGGGTGGACTCCGGAAGTTGGTGATGGAGAGGGTCGCCTGGCATACTGTAAAGAGTCGGACACGACTGAGCGACCGAACTGAACTGAAATGTTTGATAGAATTCTCCTGTGAAGACATCTGGTCCTGGCCTTTTATTTTTGGGGGGAGATTTTTTTTTATCACAGCTTCAATTTCAGTGCTTGTAATTGGGTTGTTCATAATTTCTATTTCTTCCTGGTTCAGTCTTGGAAGATTGAACTTTTCTGAGAATCTGTCCATTTCTTCCAGGTTGTCCCTTTTATTGCCATATAGTTGTTCATAATAGTCTCTTATAATTCTTTGTGTTTCTGCATTGTCTCTTGTAACCTCTCCTTTTTCATTTCAAACTTTGTTGATTTGATTCTTCTCTCTTTTTTTTCTTGATGAGTCTGGCTAAAACTTTGTCAATTTTGTTTATCATCTCAAAGAACTAAAACAGCTTTTAACTAAAAACTAAACAGCTTTTTAGTTTTGTTAATGTTTACTATTGTTTCTTTCATTTCTTTTTCCGTTATTTCTGCTCTGAACTTTATGATTTATTTCCTTCTACTAATTTTGGGTTTTTTCTTTTTTGTTCTTTCTTTTCCCAGTTGTTTTAGGTGTAAAGTTAGGCTGTCTCTTCAATGTTTTTCTTTTTTTCTTTGAGGTAGGATTGTATTGCTATAAACTTACCTCTTAGAACTGCTTTTGCTGCATCCCATAGGTTTTGAGTTGTTGTGTTTTCATTGTCATTTGTTTCTAGACCCTTTTTATTTCTTCAGTAACCCACTGGTTATTTATAAATGTATTGTTTAATCTCCATTGTTTGTGTTTTTTACAGTTTTTTTCGTGTAATTGACATCTAGTCTCATAGCATTGTGGTTGAAGAAGATGCTTGATATGATTTCAATTTTCTTAAATTTACTAAGGTTTGATTTGTGACCCGAGATGTGGTCTGTCCTGGAGAATGTTCCATGTGCACTTGAGAAGAAGGTGTATTCTTCTGCATTTGAATGGAATGTCCTGAAGATATCAATGAGATCCATCTCATCTAATGTATCATTTAAGACTTGTGTTTCCTTATTAATTTTCTGTTTTAATGATCTGTCCATAGGTGTGAGTGGGATGGTCAAGTCTCCTACTATTATTGTGTTACTGTCAATTTCTCCTTTTATTTCTGTTAGTGTTTGTCTTATGTATTGAGGTGCTCCTATGTTGGGTGCATAGACATTTACAATTGTTATGTCTTCCTCTTGAATTGATCCTTGATCATTATGTAGTGTCCTTCCTCATATCTTGTTTTAAATGATAATTAAAGCATCTCAATGTCTGTATTTCCTTTGCCACCATTTTTTTTAAATATTTAAATAAAAAGGTGCTATTTGAGGTGGTATTATATGCCATCTCTATCAGGAATCCCCAGGGGTAAGTGGCATCACCATTTGGCAGAGAGGATTGGGTGGGACAATTGTAAAATCTATAAAAATGTCACAGGACAAATGACTTTATTTAAACCACCTGAGGTTTTCCTAATGAAGTAGCCAGATTATTACACTGTCCATCCTGCTCTGCCAGTGGTAACTTGACCCCTTGCCCAGAGTGAATCACGGTATTTGCCAGGTTTCAGTGAATTAATAGCTGTCATTTTAATGTGATTTTGAGAGGGGGAAGTGAAAGGTGCAGGCTGGTGAATTTTGCCTTAGAGTGTTCAGAAATACTTATTTGTTGAACTCATTTTAGAAGCATCTCTTAAGATAGAAGAATGAGGTACCTAATTGCACAGAACGGCTGCCTGCTGCCAGATCAGAATTTTTCCATGAAACCTCTCCTCTTGAATAGGGTAGCAACAAGTGAGTAGCTCAGACACATTGAATTTCTCTCAATTAAAAGGAGATCTTTATTTAAAATCAAAAGGACATTTAAATTTTATTAATACTTCTCAGGGTAAAAGAAAATAATAACAATATATATCTTCCCATTTTGCATAGCTTTATGAAATTTTATCTTTGGGACTTTTGTTCTACATTTAGCTCAGGGAGGGTTACAGTTTCAGGTTTGCAAAGGGCTTCTTTTGGATGTGGTAGCTGAAACTATCTGGAAACAATGTTTTCTTAAAAGTGACATCAGAATGCAGAGAATCATCTCTGTGAGAAGGAGTAGAAAGTGGTTCACGCTATGACACTCACAGAAATACAAGAGCAGTGAAAATTTAAGACTCAGAAGCAAAAACAGGAAGAGCAAGAAATTCAGTTTCAGGGAGAGCTGGAGGACTTTGGAGGACTTCCTACCGTAATCCTATCTTCTCTCCATGTGTTTGTGTAACTAATACCCGCCATCTGCGCAAACAGATCAAGGGACATGCATCTTTTGGGGGTGTTTCTCTGGGAGGCCTTTTCTATCTCTGGGTTGAGGTGGAGAACTTTGGCACTAATTGATTCCACCTTAAAAGCAGAATGGCTAGTTAATGAGCATGGTTTCCTTAGCACATTTCAGAATAAATCTGCACAAAGTTACAGGGGAAAAAAAAGAGTTGAACGTTTGAGGTTTTCTAGCCCGTTAAATTTTCCAGCAGTTTAATCAGGGACCAAATACATATCAGCAAGTTTAAAACCCAGTAATACCAGGCAGATAGATGCAAATGAGTTTTTTGGCAACTCTGTGGGGACCAAGGGATATAGGGAACTGATTTCAATATTTCACATGGCTTTGGGTGAGTGAGGTGTTGACAGGGCTAGGATAAGTGTGTGTCATCCTGCATATATATATATATCTCCTATGACCTAACAATTCCACTTCTGGATACACACCCAACAGAAATAGTGTATATGTCCACAAAAATATGTACAATAATATGACATGACAGCTTTATAATTGGCTCCAAATTGAAGCATCCCAAATATCTGTTCACATAATAGATAAATGGTGCATTCATAAAATAGAATACCACATAGAAGAGTGCATACTTCTTGATTCCATTTATATACAATTTAAAAATAGGCAAATTAATTTAGTGATTTGAGGTTAGAATAGTGGTTACCTTTGGGTGGCAAAGTATTGACTGGGAACAGGGTAAAGAGAATTTTGAGGAGCTGCTGGCATATTTGATGTCTTGATCTGGGTGGTGGCTACAGGTCATACACATATGTAAAAATTAGTCAAGCTATATGCTTAAGATTGGTGCCCTTTGTTGTATGCAAGTTGTATCTCAATAAAATAATTTTATAGAATGATTGTGTTAAATCCAGAAGAGAGTAATGTGGAAACATTGATGAGGGGACCGTTGACTTTTCCTGAGGGAATGAGATGCCCATGTGAGGGACATTTGACCTACTGTGTTGAGGGTGTTTGGCCCTTCTGGTCAAGGTTTCAAGGATTTGGACATGGGTCAAGAGGCAGTGTTTGTAGTCCAGAGAGAAAGATGATTGGAGCCAAAAGTTGGGCACTGGGAATGGAGAGAGGCAGAGGTGAGGGCATTTCAGAGGTGGAATGAGAAAGGGTCTCAAGTGATTAAAACTGCATGTGTGCATGAAGCGGGTGGGGAAATGGTAAAGGAGAGGGTAAAGGTAAGAATGGCTTCGTGTGTTCTCCTTTGGATATCTGGGTTGCCGATGCCATTGCTAATGGAGAAAGGTTGGAGAAAAAAAAAACACATTTGGAAATATCTTAAATCATATGACCAGTTGGTTTGACTTGGCCTCAGTCAGAACCAACATTTGAGTAAATTAATAGCACCTGTTATATGAACTCAAATTCTCCTCCTTTTTTTCTTCTACAAATACAATCTCAAAGCATGTATCCCTTACACTATGTCTGTGTGATATATATCCTTTGTAGATCCTTTTCAGTAACCTAAAGAGAAGTCTTAAAATGTTTAATTATGGTGATACTCATAAATTGGTATATTTTGGCACATTCAGCACTTAGCTCTTTTCTGTTTCTAAACTCAGGCTTGTTTGGGAGTATTGTTAAATTTTGCAAAGAAATGCAAACAGAATAAGCTGTGGGTGCATTACTGTATCAAGTCCGGGAGGCTATAGTACAGGAATTCACGTGGAAGCATGGACTAGTTTCTCAGGTGACTCAGTGGTAAAAGAATCTACCTGCCAATGCAGGAGCTTCAGGAGACACAGGTTCAATCCGTGTGTTAGAAAGATCCTCTGGAGGAGAAAATGGCTACCCACTTCAGTATTCTCTTGTTACTGTTACATTTGCTAGGGGACACTATAACTCGTCTTACTGTTTCTTCTCATTTTGAGTTTTTGTAGGTGAATGCTATGGTGATGTTCTCCCAGAGGAGTTTGTCCTGTATGTGCTTAGTTGCTTAGTCGTGTCCAACTCTTTGTGACCTCATGGACGGTAGCCCACCCGGCTCCTCTGTCCATGAAGATTCTCCAGGCAAGAGTACTGGAGTGGGTTGCCATGCTGTCTTTCAGGGTATCTTTCCAACCCAGGGATCAAATCCAGGTCTCCCGCATTGCAGGTAGATTCTTTCCTGACTGAGCCACCAGAGGAGTTTGGAGCCCAGTAGAAGACTTCTGCTGATGAAAGGTAGCTTATCTTTTGCTTGTTCACTGCCACTTGACAAAATCATCTTCCCTTTTGTTTAAAGCCTAGTAAATGTGCTTTGAGTAACATTCATTTTCATTTCCCCAGTATTAAAACTGAACGAGTGTTATTTGGCTGTCAGGGAGAGTTCCAGTGGATTGCAGGTATGTGCTACCCAGCAGCCCAGGCCTGCAGAACAAGCCATCTTGTTCCCTGGGCTGAGTCAACCTAACGGATCAGGCTCCTCCCATTGCTTTTCCTGCTCTGCGGCAGGGTAAGAATGGCTGGCAGAGGGCTTCCTGTTTCCTGTTTGGCTCTAGGAGAGCACAGTTTGAAGTGGCCCCAGTTCGCTGCCTTTGGGAAGGCAATTGTCCTCTGCTGTTAATCAACCCTCTTGGGAAGTCACCTGTGATTCTTTGGAGGCCCTCCTCTAGAGATAACGCCGTTGTTAAGAATTCCTCACTTGCTGCTTGTTAGAAGAAAAAATGAAAACAGTAAAATTGCTGATAAATTACAGCTATTGTTATAGCTAACTTGAGGAAGATGTTCTGGAATGAAAATATTCTTAATTATCCCTCTGAATAGTTCTGTGTTTTTTTTTAAATTTTGAGTGTGTAAGAAATTATGTCTTTAGTCTTCAAATTCTTCGAATAAATTTTTGATTTTTATTTTTAAAAATAAAAAAAATATTTTTCTAGGTCAATCTGTTAGATTGTGTATTTGAACAGATTAATTTTATTCCTCATGAAATCAATGGGGATGTTCAGTTAAGTATTTTATTCTGTGAAATATGTAAGAAGACCATCAAATTCATATTTGGAGACAAAAATTTACCTGTGATATAACGCTTCACTCCAGGTTCTCCATGCTCTTGATCCTATCTGTGTTGTTATGCTCTAGAAATTCTCTATCCTCATGAAGTCCATCTACGCATGAATCCTCTATACCTGCTTTGCCTTTTCCCATGCTCTTGGGTAGTATCTCACAAATGGTTTAGCATACATCAGAATTACCTGGAGGGCTTGCTGTAAAATAGATTGCTGGGCCTCCTCAGAGTTTCTGATCCAGTAGATCTGGGATAAGGGCTGAGAATTTGTGTTTCTAACAAATTACCAGCTGATACTGATGCTTTTGGTTCTAGGCCACTTCATAGAATAATGGACTTAGGAGTATGTCTACATCCCAGTCCCCAGAACCTGTGAATATGTTAAGTTACACAGCAAGAGCTCTGGGAGATGGTGAAGGACAGGGAAGCCTGCTGTGCTGCAGTCCATGGGGTCTCAAAGAGTTGGACACAACTGAGTGACTGAACAACCACAAACACACAACAAAAGAGACTTTACAGCTGTGGTTAAGGCTCTTAAAGTGGGGAGATGATACTGGATTATTCAGCTGTGCCCAGTGTAATCACAGCAGTCCTTGTAAGATGGAAGCAAGAGGATCAAAGGCAGAAAAAGGAGATTTGATGAAAGAAGCAGAGGTTCAAGGGATGCACTTTGAAGGTGAAGGGAGGGGCCACAAACCAAGGAATTCAGGTGACCTTTAGAAGATGAAAAGGTCAAGGAAACATTCTCTCTTGGAGGCTATATAAAGAACAAATCTGCCAAAATAATGATTTTAGCTCTGTAAGACTCATCTCAGACTTCTGACCTTAAAACTATAATAAGAAATTTGTGTTGTTTTAAGCTGCTAGGTTCGTGGCAATTGATTTCAGCAGCAGCTAGAGATTAATATGGGCTTCCCTGATGGCTCAGATGGTATAGAATCTTCCTGCAGTGCAGGAGACCTGGGTTTGATCCCTGGGTTGGAAAGATCCCCTGAAGGAGGGTATGGCAACCCACTCCAGTATTCTTGCCTGGAGAATCCCATGGACAGAGGAGTCTGGTGGGTACAGTCCATGGGGTCACAAAGAGGTGGACACAACTGAGTAACTAAGTACAGTGCAGCATAGAGATTAATGCAGCATCCTACTCCATATCGCAGACTACCTAAGTTCTATCCACTCTGGCTCAAATGTTAAAACAGAGGTTTACATCAACCTGCATCTTCATGATGTTTTTACGTAGTGATTTCAGTTCAAATTTTTCTGTCTTTCTGTGAATTCCTAGAGCATTTATTGTCTTGATGAATTGTATAAATTTTAAAGACCTCATTCACTTAACAGTTTGCTGTGTTGTAGATCTTCAGCTGAGGCTGATAGTGAAAAGTCAGAATTCCTGCCCTTAAGGGGTCAACTATTCAGAATTCATCAGTTAGGATGCTGCTGGTAAACTGAATAGCAGATTAATTCTTCAAATGGCAACAATTATAAATGATGGATAAAAATTTTAAATATATATATTCAAAGGCATCTGAGAGTTACCAAGACTGAGGTTGAGAGGCCAAGATGCTGGAAAGGACAGAAACACAAAAATGAACCCAACTTTTGTTGCCAGTTTCTCTCTTAAGATATTGGGTGATTCATAAATGGAGGATGAAACACGAAAAAGCTGAATGGAAAATGGTGGCCAAGAGGCTAAATTTCTACCAGTGTTATAGCTGAAGAAACAATATTGGAATCTAGGGCCTATCAAGAAGGTGGGACTCTTGTGGTGGGCTTTCAAAGGATCCCCAGAATGTATCCTAGCAGTAAGGATGAAATAGAAGTAGGCAACCTTCACAAAAAGCAAAATCCTTTATCATGCCAGCTCAGTTGGATTAAAATAATCTGTTCTTATTCAGAATACCTGGTAGAAGCAAAAGTAAATAATCTCTGGAGGACTGTGATATCACCCAGAGCCTCACATTATCTCTATAGCTTATCTCCAATTTCTGGTAACTTACCAGGCATACTAGCAGACAAAACCAATCATCAAAAATCAAGGAAAATAAATAAAATTTCTTGATAGTTGAAGTAGCAAAGGGTTTAAATAATATGTTAAATAGATTAGATGAAAAGGTGGAAAGTTTCCACAGAGAACTGGAAACTGTGAGAGAAAGCTATATAGTAGTTTTACAACTGAAATGTCAGTGATTGAAATTAAGAATTCAATAGATGGGTTTAAAAGTACATTAGAGCAAGAAAAAAAAGATCAGAAGAAAATAACGGATTAAGGAATCAAAAGAAGAAATAATGGAAAATACAAAATTGAATGTAAGAAATAGTTTCTCAGTCATGGCCAACTCTTTGTTACCCTATGGACTGTAGCCAGCCAGGTTCCTCTGTCCATGGGATTTTCCAGGCAAGAATATTGGAGTGGGTAGCCATTCCCTTCTCCAGGGGATCTTCCCAACCCAGCAATCAAACCAGTATCCTGCATTGCAGGCAGATTCTTTACTGCCTGAGCCACCAGGGAACAACCCCAGAAATACAAAAAGTAATGAAAAGAGATAAAATGTTTATAATTATACATATACACGTATAATACAGAAGTACAGAGATATAATGAAAAGAAAAATCATGTATATGATTGAACTGTCAGGTGAAGACTTCCCTGGTGGCTCAGATGATAAGGCGTCTGCCTGTAATGTGGGAGACCTGGGTTTGATCCCTGGGTCGGGAAGATCCCCTAGAGAGGGAAACGGCAACTCACTCCAATATTCTTGCCTAGAAACTTCTATGGATGAAGGAGCCTGGTAGGCTGCAGTCCAGGGGGTCGCAAGGAGTTGGACAAAACAGCAATTTCACTGGTTCACAGGTGAGGAAAGAGAGAATAGAGCAAGCTCAATATTTAAATAATAATCAGAGTTCCTAAAATGGATGGAAGATGTCAAGCTACTGTTACAGGAGTTCTATGGATCTCAATCAGGATAAATATAAAGTTTCACTCTGGGACCTAGCTTATCAGAATTAGTTACGCTGGCATTCTGCTTGTTTTCCCAGCTAAAATATTACACTTTCCACCTGAGATGTAAGCAAAAGGTGTTGATTAGGATTGCCAGAAAAATTCCTTAATAAAATCAGAAACTGTCACACTTCCTTTGTCCTTGCCCACTTCCTCTTTCCTGCTTCTTGAAACGAGGCATGATGGCTGAGTTTCAGCAGCTGTATTACTTTATTATGCCAATGTAGTGGTTAATTTTATGTGTCAACATTTTTAGTGTCAGATTCTTCCCTTTTCGTCTAAGTTTTATGTTTTACATGTAAGTCTGTGATTGATTTTGAGTTGTTTTTTGATAAAAGTTAGGAGACTTAGGTCAAGATCTTTTTCTTTTTTCTCTCTCTCTCTTTTCCTTTTTTCTCTTTCATCCTCCCTTCCCCTTTTCCCTTTTCTTCCCTCCCCTCTTTTCCTTATCTTTCCTTCCCTTCCTCCCTCTTATCTTCCTGTCCTTCCTTCCTTGAGATGTCCAATTTATCCTGTATCTTAAAAAGTTTATCTTTCCTCAGTTGAGTAGTTTTGCGCCTTTGTAAAGAATCAATTGAGCTTATTGATGTAGATCTGAGTTCTTTATTCTGTTGTGTTGATCTGTATGTCTGTCTCTCTGACAATACCTCACAGTTTTTATTACAATAGCTATATCATGTCTTGAAATTGAATAGACTATACCTCCCCCTTTGCTGTCCCTCCCAAGGGTGCAGTAATCACTGTGGCGGCTGCCAGAGCACATGGGCAGAAGCCCCTCACCTTAGATTTTCCAGGTGGCTCAGTGGTAAAGAATCTGGCTGCCAGTGTAGGCCAGTGTAGAAGACAGAGTTTTGATCCCTGAGTCAGGAAGATCCCCCAGAATAGGAAATGGCAATCCACTCCAATATTCTTGCCTGGAAAATTCCATGGACAGAGGAAACTGGTGGAGCCACAGAGTTGGATACACATGCATACCTCCCACTTTATTCTTCTTTTTCAAAATGTTTTAGCTATTCTTGTTCCTTTGCTTTTCCATACAGATTTAAAAATAATCTGTATATGCAAATCAGTCTTGATGAGATTTTTCTAGGAATTTAATTAAGAAGGTATATCAATTTGGAGAAAATTGAGATCTTGATGTAGTGGTCTTCTAATCCTTGAGCATATGTTTGTTTATTTAGATCTTTAATTTCTTTCATCAGTGTTGTATAGTTTTCATCATGCAAGTTTTGTACATGTTTTGTTAGATTTATACCTAAGCATCTCATTTCATTTGAGTGGTTGTAAATGGAACTATATTTTTGACATCTGAGTGTGTTTATTGGTAGTATACAGAAGTATGATTGAGCATAGTTTGCATATCTTGTATCCTGTGACTTGCTGAGCCCACTTATTAGGTCTGGGATATTTTTTGTAGATTCCTTTATTGCCTGTGTATCTTTTATTTCCTTTTCATGCCTTATTACACTGGCTAGAACTTCCAACGCTGTGTTAAATAAGAGTGCAAAGAGTGGACGTCCTGTCTTGTTTCTGATCTTAGAGGAAAAGCTTTGTCTTTCATCATTAAGTATAATGTTAACTGCAAGTTTTGGTAGAGGAAGCTGAAGAAATTTCTATTATTTTTCTGAGAGTGTTTAACATGAATATATTGGATTTTGTCTGATGATTTTTTTGTATTGATTTGATCGTGTGGTTTTTCTTCCTCATTCTGTTAATTTGATAGATTACATTGATGAATTTTCAAGTATTGAACTGGCTTTCATCCCTGAAATAAATCCCACTTGGACATGATATATAATTCCTTTTATATATCATTCAATTATGTTTGCTAATATTTTGTTAATTATTTTTGCTTTTATTCATGATGGATATTGGTCTATGTGTTAAGTTGCTTCAGTTGTGTCTGACTCTTTGCTACCCTATGGACTGTATTCCCCCAGGCTCCTCTGTCCATGGGATTCTCCAGGCAAGAATACTGGAGTGGGTTGCCATGCCCTTCTCCAGGGGATCTTCCCAACCCAGGGGTTGAACCCATGTCTCTTATTTCTCCTGCATTGGCAGGCAGGTTCTTTACCACTAGTGCCGCATGGGAAAGTGAAAGAAAGTGAAGTTGCTCAGTTGTGTCCGACTCTTTGTGACCCCAAAGACTGTAGCCTACCAGGCTCCTCTGTCCATAGAGTTTTCCAGGCGAGAGTACTGGAGTGGGTTGCCATTTCCTTCTCTAGGGGATCTTCCTGATCCAAGGATCAAACCCAGGTCTCCCATACTGCAGGCAGACACTTTACCTTCTGAGCCTTTTTGTAGTCTTCCCTTATTCTCCTTTCAGTGTCTGCAGATTTTGTAGTGACAACCCTTTATCATTTCTGATCCTTGTAATTGGCATTTTGCAGTTACTTTTTTCTTTGTTAGTCTTTCTAGAGGTTTGGAATTACTGATATTTTCAAAGCATTAGTTCTCTGTTTTCTTGATTTTCTCTGCTGGTTTTCTTCATTTTCAATTTCATCGACTTTTATTCTTTTACTTCCTCCCCATTGACTTCTACTCTTAACTTTATTATTTCCTTCCTTTCTCTCAATCTGCCTTCTAGGCCCCTTTCAGACTCTTTTAATATCTGTTTTCTACATAATTTGTGAATTTTTAGATATAATTAATGGGAGGAGTAGGGAAAAGTATTCCTACTCCATCTTCCCAGACTTTGCATTTTGCTTTGGTATGGATAATGTCCTTGGATTTTACTGACCTTTAGGTCAAGTCCAACCTTATTCTTTTCTGTGTTACAGGACAACTTTTGAATTTTATAGGTGTATTGGAAAATTGGTGGGGGTTTTTTTTGGTGATGATTTTTCATTATTATTATGGATGTTTAGTAAGTAATTAATGAAAGTAGATAAGACATAACTTAGGGCAGGGGTCATCTAATATTTACAGTAGATCTAAAACTTTTCCTACACTTCTGCTAGATGGCTGCCGCCATCAGGTTGTTGTCACTAAGTTGTGTCTGACTCTGTCACCTCATAGACTGTAGCACTCCAGGCTCCTCTGTCCTCTGCTATCTCCTGGAGTTTGCTCAAATCCGTGTGCATTGAGTTGATAATGCTAACTAATCACCTCATCTTCTTCCACTCCCTTATTCTTTTGCCTTCAGTCTTTCCCAACATCAAGGTCTTTTCCAGTGAGTCAGCTCTTTGAACCAGGTGGCCAAAGAATTGGAGCTTTGGCTTCAGCTGCCATCAGGACTTTTCCTAAATAGCTGATGCCTTGGTAGGAAGGGGAAGGAGCAGTAGGCTGAGAAACCTTGCTGTTAACTTCTTTTTTTCCCCCTCCTTCTTCCTTTGCTTCAAAATGATCTCACATCTGGAAAGAGAGAAGGAACACCATTTCATGGTAGAGATAACAACAATCATACTTGGCTTTATAGTATATGTGTATTTCAACTGTTTAATTGTATTCATTTAAGATCTTATATTAACTGTGGGTCTGTTTTACACTGCAATGGTTTCTACTTTTTGGTTACCCTTTATCATTCTGA
Organism: Antilocapra americana; assembly: GCA_007570785.1. NCBI lineage: Eukaryota > Metazoa > Chordata > Mammalia > Artiodactyla > Antilocapridae > Antilocapra > Antilocapra americana. The sequence goes on from ML662436.1 coordinate 2,148,827, forward strand.
TGTGAAAATCATGTTGAAGGGGAAATTGTTTTTGCATATAATGAGTATAACTTGCATCCTAGGGGCCTTGAAATTCAGTTTACTAAACTAAATACAAAAGACAACAGTCTAAACATAGATTGCTCCAAAGTCAAGTTCTTCCTGTGAAGGCTTAAAAAAAAACAAACCCCAAACCTAGGGAATTGTCACACTTCCCATTGTTATTCACATGCTTGTTTGGGAGCTAATGGTGGCAGCTGCTGAAGCCCTGACACTTCAACAGGGAAAGAAGCAGGACAATAAAATCAGAAATCTCTGGGTCTGAGTGACACTTTCAAATTTCTTGAAAATGTGGTAAGGGTTGTAGATTCGGATAGATGATTCCCAGAGTAAAACAAATTCAGTTACCTAACAACATGTCTGAACATTACAGAACACAGAATTAAAATTTCACAAAATCCTATTAGTTGCTTTAAACTCTGTTCCTCAAATGGCTTGCTAGCCAAGTCTGCAAGTACTGTTTATCAAGAAATGCCCATGTGCTAGGCATAGGGGCTGTTAGGGATATGAAAATGGACAAGCCCCAATTCTTGAATTTAAGTGAATCATCTAGAGGGGAAGTAAAAATGTATACAAATGACTACTATAATATGTTTGAAATGAGGCTTTCTGCAGGAGTTGCCATTTGACCTGAATCTTAAAGGATTGTTTAGCGGCTGCAAGCTACAGAGATGGACTGTGGCTAGTTGAAAAGGGAAGTGGGGAAGGAAAAGAGGGGAATCTGTTGGGGATTGTGGGAGTAGATCCTGAATTAAAATAAAAAATAAAATAAGGGAACGGGCATCATGGGATGTGTGGAGATTGGTGGCCGATGTGTTTTTGGAACATGGTCTGTATGATGAGTCACCTCCAACACTATTGGATTGAGTCACTCCTCTTAAGGTTCAAATTTCAAAGTAACAAGGCCTAGTAGGTATGACTTGGATCATGTGTCCACTGCTTGGACAGTGCAGTGCCAGGGGAATCATTCCTTAAAGGAAGATTGTGAGCTCTGAGCTCTAATCAAAGATGCAGGGAGCTCAACCCAGTGCTCTTTGACAACTTAGAGGGGTCTGATGAGGTGAGGGATGGAAGGGAGGTTCAAGAGGGAGGGGACATATGTATACCTATGGCTGATTTTTGTTGATGTATGACAGAAACCAACACAACATTGTAAAGCAATTTCCCTCTAATTAAAAAGAAAAATAAAAAGGCCAATGGCTCAGATGTTAGGTGGCACAAACCACAGACAGGTGGATGGAATGGCTGAGATGCAGAGGTCAGGGAATAAAGAGCATGTTTGAGCATTGCAGAGAATCTGGTCTCTTGGGAGCATCAGGTCAAGGAGGGACTGAACGTGGAAGAAGTGAGGAAGGAGAGGCTGATTAGAAGTAGTCAGTAGAAAGCCTGAGTCACTATGCTTGAAACTGGAGGTAGAATGGCTGGGAGTGGGAAGAGCAGATCTGGTAAGACCTCTTCTTTAAGAATAGTTTTCTGGAAACAGATTTGGGTTGTGAAAAGAGAAGATTGGCTTAAGATCAAAAAGGAGGTTGCTTAAGTGAAAAGAAAGCAAGAAGGCTTATAATGATATTATATTTTACCTATCGTTAAGCCACATCAATGAGGCTTACCTATGGCTGAGGGGTGAAAGTCTGCCTACAATGCATGAGACGCAGGAGACATGGGTTCAAGCCAAAGTTCCAATACTTTGGCCATCTAATGCTAAGAGCTGACTCATTGGAAAAGACCCTGATACTGGAAAAGATTGAAGGCAGGAGGAGAAGGGGATGACAGAGGATGAGATGGTTGGTTGGCCTCGCCCACCCAATGGATGAGTTTGAGCAAACTCCAGGAGATAGTAGAGGACAGAGAAGCCTAGCGTGCTGCAGTTCATGGGGTCACAAAGAGTCGGACACGACTTAGTGAACTGAACAACAAGCTACATTAACAATGAAAACTTTCACACATTTTATCTTTACCCAGCAAAGAAGACAGGGCATGCATTATTTACCCCTTTTACTATCAGATGCTGGAGAAGCTAAGGACCTGTTCTAGATCCCGTGATGGATAAGGCGGAGACAGGGCTCACCTTCAGGCCATCTGTTGGGGCTCCTCTAGCATGTGAGACCCTGTAGCCACATCTAGCCCACTTTGCTTTACTGCACTGCAGGCCATGTCTCCTTTTTTCCCATCACCAGGATGATACCCTTTTGAGGCTGTTGCCCTTGAATAAACAGCTCAGGTCCATCTGAATCTTCACTTGTGCATGACATGCTTATGTGGCTTGAATGGGGTTTTCTTCTTCCTCTTTGAGAGAGGATTTCCCAAGAGGAGTTTCAAATATAACCTGTGGTCGTATTGAACCTGTGCTCAGCAGCTGAGCAACCGGATGACAATAGTGTGGGAGGAAGTAGAACAGTGGTAAGAATGTTAGGTTGTGGAGAGTCTGGGTGCTTTGATAAAAATCCCTGCTCTGCTTCTATCTCGCCATGTGACCTTGGTTAAGAGAGTCACCTCTCTAAAGCTCAGTTTCTTCATCTGTAACATAGAATTAATAAAGGATCGACCTCATGGAGTCGCTCTGAAGATTAAATGAGATAATGCTTGTAGAAGCATGTGCTGTGCTGTGCTAAGTCACTTCAGTCGTGTCTGACTCTTTGAGACCATATGGACTGCAGCCTGCCAGGCTCCTCTGTCCACGGGCTTCTCCAGGCAAGAATACTGGAGTGGGTTGCAGTGCCCTCTCCCAGGGGATCTTCCCAACCCAGGGATTGGACCCACGGCTCCTGCATCTCCTGCATTGGCAGGCAGGGGTTCTTTACCACTAGTGCTACCTGGGAAGCCTTTGTAGAGGCATAGTAAGTGCTTAACCATGCTGCTACTGTGTTGTCATTATCGTAATTAAAATATGGCTGGAGGATTCCAGTTTCGTGACATTTGAACTTCAGTGCCATCTAGCGGCCAGGACGTTTCAGAGTGTGCAGTGGGTGTGGGTGTTGCACCATAGCTGACAAAAGGAGCCCCCTGTAATTCTGTAGCTGAGTGAGTCGCTGCTAACTGCTTTCAAAGGTGAGTCTTGGGTATGCAGACCAGAACTGGGAACATTGTGTGACCTCATGGCTTGCCAGAATTGCATCTAGAGGATAGTTTTGTCTCTATAGGCAGCAGAGGAAGTCAGAGCTTGGAGCCTCTGTGCCTTCCTTAGACTGGCCACATAAGGGAACTAACTCTGTTTCCCACAGGTGTAGCAGCCTCTTGGAGCATGCAGATTCCAGACTGACTTGCTAGTGGAGTGGTGAGGAATGTGATTATGGTGGTCATGTGGTCTGTGACTCATAAGCAGAATGACGTCAGTAAGTTACTTAACCTCTTTAAGCTTTTAGGGCTGTGGAGGGAAATGGTACCTACCTCACGGGGTTCTCCTGGGAACACATGTATGTGCTTAGTATAGGGCCTGATGCATAGAAGGTGCTCAGTCAATATTAGCCATGCCTAGTTTTCAGTTTTTTGATTTTTTAAATTGAGGTATAGTTGATTACAATATTTTTTCAATTGATGTATAGCTGGTTATAGGTGTATAATGTGGTGATTCATAATTTTTAAAGGTTATGAGTATTTGTGGTTATTATAAAATATCAACTGTATTCCCTGTGTTGTGCGAATATATCCTTATTTATTTTATATATAATAGTTTGTACCTCTTAATTCCCACCCCTATCTTGCCCCTCCTCTTTCTCTCTCCCCACTGGTCACCACTAGTTTGTTCTCTGTATCTGTGAGTTTATTTTTTGGTTATATTCACTAGTTTGTTTTATCTTTTAGGTTTTACATATAAGTGGTATCATATGTATTTATCTTTTTCTGACTTATTTCATTTAGCACAGTACCCTCCACATCCATCCATGTTGTTGCAATTGGCAAAACTTCGTCCTTTTTAATGGTTGAGTAGTACTCCATTGTATAAATATGCCACATCTTCTTTATCCATTCATCTGATGATGGACACTTAGGTTGCTTCCATATCATAGCTATTGTAAACAGTGCAATTATGAATATTGGAGTGCATATATCCTTTTGAATTAGTGGTGGGTTTTTTTTTTTTTTGGAGTGGAATTTTTTTTTCCAAGAGTGGAATTGCTGGGTCATATGGTAGTTCTACTTTTAGTTCTTTAAGAAACCTCCATATTGTTTTCCACAGCAGCTGCACCAATGTACACATCCCTTAGTTTTTACTTTTTTAGTAGATTCTTGTGTTAAAGGGGGTCCTTTGATCTACTCATTCATTCATTCAATCATTCAATGGATAGCAAGTCATTCAATTCAATAATAAGAACTTATTATGTACCAGGAACTGAGCTAGATGAAGCCATACATAAAACAAACACAGCTCCTCATGGTTGGGGTGATGGACATTAAACAAGTGATTCCCAGGGGAACTGTGTGTCATTGAACTTGAGTTGTAGACTGAAAAAAGTACCTTCTGTGGAGCAGCATTCACATCATAGACATCATAGATTTGTGCAAATTTACATGATACTCCCTTAAGTAGAAGGGAGTTGTTTATTTAAAAAAAAATCAGTATAGTACAATGAAAGTAAAGTGCTTTTAGGAAGTGCTGTGCTCTCCTAATTTGTCTAAAGACACTGTGTGGGCTGATAGTGGACCTGGCAATTACATTAAAATATACTTGGACTCACCCATTATTAAGACTTTGGTGGCTTAGGTGAACACTTGCATTTTGTTGAGGGAATAAAGAGCAGCCTATGTATTTTTTTTTACCTGTCCATATAACTAATCTAACCCTCTTCCCCCTTTTCTCCAACTTATTTCCACATTAACCATGTTCTTGGATATTTCCTGCCTTCAGTTCACAGGAATTTAGCAAGCTCCTGAAGCCCTACTGCTTTCAGAAAACCACTCTGCAATATGTATTAGAAATGGAATAATTCTCCTAGGCTGAGTTCTAAAGCAGTGATTTTTATGAAGGACTTAGTGAGGGGCATTAGAGAGAGAAGAAGAAAGCTATGTATACTTGGGAAAATCATATTCAGTTTGAAAATATATTAGGTAATATATTAAACAGTGTAAGATTGTATACATGAAATATTCTGTGTTATATTGAACAATGGAAAATGTGGATTATTTTCATTATGTAATCAACAAAAAAGTAAACCTCAAGAAAATTTTCCTGCCTGGAAATTAGACTCTTTAGGAATTCCTAGGGCTATTCCCTTAAGAAGGGAACATACTGCACTCTAGTTGAGACGGTAAGGTAATATTTTTTCCATTTATTGAAATGGAACATGATTAAAACAAAATTGGCAAAAAAAAAACCCCCAAAAGCTTGGAAAATATCTGCTTATCTGGTTTCAATTATCTTCTAAATGGACATTGCTTGGGAATTCCCAAAAATATAGCAACATCCATGACAGTTATGACGCTGATTTTTGTGCCAGATTCCGTGCCAGGAACATACCACACTTCGTCTACTCCCTACCTTATCAAGGAGGGAGGTAAAAATGTTTTTGTGGTAAGACTGCTACTTTTGATATTTAAGCCAAGCTCAGTGACTTCCTGGGGTCAGTTACTCTTGTCTTTCTGGGCCCTGCTTCCCTGCTTTGGTGCTGTTTTCTTACTGAATAGCAAGCACCTTCCTTTTTCCTACTTGGCAGCCTTTTTCATAAATTCGTTTCCCTTCATTATAGTGTATTCTGAAGCCCCTAGAGGATAATTAAAAAGTTAATTTTATGATAGTTAATATTAGTGTAGCTCTTCAAGGTCAGAATCTTCTACCAAAATCCCACTTCTTTTTTATTTCTTTTTCAGCTTCCATTTGTCGAGAGGTTCTGCAAAAAAACATTTCTGTTTACACAGTGCTGGCAGGGAGAGAGCGGAATCTTTCCTAGGTTGTTGTTTTTTGACTTTAAAAGATTTGGCTTAAAAATGTGTTTTTGTGGGATCTTCTTTTTCATTTTGTTTTATGGAACTGATTTGTTGCTACTGAACAAGTTTTGCCTACAAGTTACTATTACTCAATAGGATATCCAGTAGATCCTAGACTGAGATGACAAATTTAGAATTATTTTTAGGCAGTTAAATTAGGGGAAAAAATAGCCATATAATTAAAATAAAGCAATTCAAGTGTTGGTCTTTAGCTTGTATTCTCCAAAGCATGATTGTCTGAAATCTCACTCCCTTTTATGCTCTAAATGGGGACGTTTGGTTGCATCAAATGCCATGCTCTATCTACCATCCTGAACTCTAACTCCTGTTTCTTGATACTGTGTTATAGCATCTCTTTATTCTGTAATGGCTGGTGTTTTAAAGGACTGTATTTGAATCTATTTCTTGGTGGTGGAGGTGGGAATAGTTAATGTTTCTATTTCCCCTGATGGCTCACACAGGAAGCTTAAGGCATAATCAGGCTATAAAATCCTGACCAGAGGAGCGATCCTAATTTCAGCTACAGACTAAGCAGATAACAGACGATGGCCATTCACTAATCAGAAAGATAAGGGAATGAGTTTGATTCCTCATTAAAAGCTTCATGGTTTGAGTCTTTAAAAAAAAAAAAAAGCTCTGGGTCTTTGCTTATTAAGTTACATAAACAGAGTGAAGTGCATGAGGGAGAATGGAAATTCTCGGTGTGACCTATAATTAGAAAATTTCCACACAGAGAATAAAAACAGAGGCTCTGTGCCACTTCCTGACCCCACTCACCCATAGAAGCTAAGCCATTGGTGGGAGACAGATAAGAAAACACCAAGGAAAGGAAACCTGAGTAGTCAGTCGGCCCGCTTACAGTGATGTGACTCAGCCTGAGGTCTGTGCATGGAGCATGCCCTTGTAGTTTAAATCACCCCCAAGGCAACAGTAAGAAGAAGGGCTTCCCAGTGCTGAACTCTCCCCTCGGAAGGAGCAGTTATCGTGTGATTTCTGGATGCAAGGCAGGGAGTTGGAATCCTGCTCGCCCACTTACTCGTTTTGTGACTATGGGAAAATATGTTCACTTTTCTGAGCCTCCGTTTCTGCCCATGTATCTTCCCCTATGTATCGCCATAGATCCTGGAGCGGCACAAGGACGGAGATTGCCTCCCAAGCAAATACCACAGTGGCTGACATGTAGCAAATATTCAATCAATATTAACTGAATAAAAATATATTTTAAAAAATCCTGGTGTGTGTGGAGAAAAGGGAACTGTTGTGCACTGTTGGTGGGAATGCAATTTGTGCCGTTCCTGTGGAAAACAGTGTGGAGATGCCTCAAAAAATTAAAAATAGAGCTATCATAGGATCCAGCAGGTCCACTTCTGGGTATTTATCTGAAGAAAACAATAATGCTAACTTGAAACAATACTTAGAGCCCTATGTTTATGGCAGCATTATTTACATTAGCCAAGGTATGGAAGCAACTGAGTACCCATCAATTGATGGATTGATAATGAAGATGTGGTATATATGTATACACACAATGGAATATTATTTGGCCATAAAAGAAATGAAATCTTGCCATTTGCAACAATATGAGTGGGCCTAGAGAGTTTATGCTAAGTGAAATAAGTCAGACAGAGAATGTCAAATACTGTGTGATTTCACTTATACGTGGAATCTAAAAAACAAAACAAATGAACAAACATAATTAAGTGCAAACAGAGTTATAAATGCAGAGAACAAATAAGTGATTGCCAGAGGAGAGGGGGATGGGAGGAAGAGAGACATAGGTGAGGGAGATCCAGGCACAAAGCTTTAATTACAAAATAAATGAGTCACAAGTGTGAAATATATAGTGTGGGGAGTATAGTCAATGATTGTGTAATATCTTTCTATGGTGACAAATGATAGCGAGATTTAGCATAGTGATAATTTTGAAATGTATAGAAACATTGAATCACTATGTTGTATACTATACTTCAAAAATAAGCAAACTCATACAAAAGGAGATCAGAGGCCAAGGATGGGGAGAGGGGAATTAGATGAAGGTAGTCAAAAAGTACAAACTTCCAGTTATAGGATGAATAATTATTAAGGATGTAATGTACAACATAACATAATTAACACCACTGTACATTATATGTGAAAGTGATTAAGAGTAAATCCTAATAGTTCTCATCACAAGGAACAATAATTTTTTTTCTATTTTTTTAATGATGTATCTTATGAGATAATGGATGTCCACTAAACTTATTCATGGTAATCATTTCATGATGTATAAATCAAATCATTATGCTCTGTTCCTTAAATTTGTACAGTGATAGTAAAGAATCCATCTGCCAATGTAGGAGACTCAGGCTTGATCCCTGGGTTGGTAAGAGTCCCTGGAGAAGGAAATGGCAACCCACTTTAGTATTTTTGCATGGGAAATCCCATGGATAAGGAAATCTGGTGAGCTACAGTCCATGGGGTCACAAAATAGTCAGGCATGACTTAGTGACTAAAACAACAACAATCATGTCAATTATATCTCAGTAAAACTGAAAAAAAAAATCATAGTGTGGTGAGTGGCATATAGTAGGTGCTGGTTTGAACTTTGGTCCTGTTTCCCCAAACCTTTATTTTTCCCTTAAAAAAATATGTCATGAATTAACTAAATGACCTTAAGGTTTCATGACCTCTTTGGGCCTAATTCTTCATCTGTAAAAAGGAATTAGATTTAAAAATCAAACCTACTTCCCATGGAGGCCAGTTTGTCTCTGATAGAGAAATTGTGGCTTTGGAGCTTAGCTTCAAAGCAGTTGGCATTACAGGGAAAAGCCATAACATTTTAACTGACAAACTTTTGTATGAAAAGTTCCTTATTCCACCTTAGATTGTCTTGGTTTCTCCTTATCCCATCAAGTTAGTGTACTTTCCATTCTCAAAAGTATTCAGGTTTAGAAGAGAAAGTCACAAAACTATGAATGATGAGTGAGCCTGGCAGCCTGGCACATGAGTGGGCTCCTAAGCTCCCTGGCAGGAAGTGAGGCATGACTTCCTGTACTCTATACCAGCCCGGCAGCTGTCCTGGACATGCTGTCTGGTTCTTTGAGGTTCAGAGAAGTTCCAGCATATTTGGAGGTTTCTAGAACTGTGTTCGATGGGGAGCACCATTAGGCACTTGGGGTGCTTAGCTTAGAGAAAGCTCCCACATGATAGCTGACTTTAAGTGCTTTAAAACCACTAAGACTCTTCCAAGGGGCACGAGAAGGCCAAACAAGGGCCAGGGAGAGGCCCACCAATGAGAAATTGATTCGATTAATCATGACTGGTCCACACAGCGTTTGTCAGTTCTTGTGTCAGGATATGGGACTACATCTACAATACACTGCTGACTTTTTAAAAAGCTGGTGGCAGAAATATGTATAGAGTTTGATCTCATTCATGTAAAAATGTATACGTATATAACTTTGTGAATACATAGACAATGTCTGAAGAAGTAGAATGGAAAAACCATTGTTAAGAGGAGGTACTTCTAGAGAGTAGAATTTGATAGAGTGTAGTGGGAGAAGCTTCAATATAGAATTTGGTAGAGTGTAGTGGGAGAGTTTTTCTTCATAAACTTTCATAATGTTTTATATTACATACTGCTCTGTTGTTTGAATTATCATGAATTTTTTTAAAAGAACAAATGAGGGAGAAGTTGTAATGAGAGGAACTAATGCATACTGTAAGGAAGAGGATTAGAATCATCAGAACTCAAAAATAGAACATCAGTTGCCTTTGGAAGTAGCGAGTTCCCCTTCTCTGGAGATAAACAAGGCCTACTTTAATGGTTACACTTAAAACCTTTTTAAACCATAACTCTGGTCCCCAAAGCAGGGTTTAGGCTAATACCATTCATTACTCCCTATTACAAGATTTCCCCTGCTGATGTTGCTTTGTTACTCTCTCTGGCTGTGGTATTATTGTGGGGGTATTTCCTGAACAACTACTCTGCTGTAGACATCATATTTTACAAATGCAGTCTCATTGCATTTTCACAATAATGCATGATAGCAAGATTATTATTTCCATTTTATGGATGAGGAAACTGAGGCCAAGAGAGGTTAAGTAACTTGCTCAATGTCACAGAGCTAGGAGTGTGGTGAAAACTTGGGGTGTCAACCCTTTAACGTCCATTTTTTAAAGCATCTTTGATGTCTCCCCAGTTACATCCAAAAATGTGGCCTTGGTAATTACCTTCTCTCTAAAGACATTTTCTGATTACTCTAAGCCAGCAATTGTAATAAAACATTTTAATTAACATTTTTTCCTCCTCCTCATAGCTCGTATGATGATTGGAAACTTCTTCATTTGCTTTTTAATGCTCATCTTTCTGAGGAAATAACCTTGACCCTGGTGGGACAAGCGGGACATTCATCTGCCTTGGTGGGTGGGGTGGAAAAACACTAGGGGAGGGTGTGGATTAGAAATCTTAGATAAAAAAATGTAGAGGCAAAGGTGCAAGTAGCAATCCCTCCTGACGTTGCAAATAAAAGATAGCTGTTGTTTTGAGGAGGGCTTTTCTAAATTCCCTGATTTCCCTCTAAAATACTGTAAGGAAAAGGTCTTGCTTTCTTGACTAGGGATGAGAAAGCCGGGTTAGTAACTCTGCCGTACAACGTGCATTCGTGCTAAATTGCTTCAGTCACGTCCAACTCTGCAACCCTAAGGACTGTAGCCCTTTGACCATGGGATTCTCCAGGCAAGAATATTGGAGTGGGTTGCTATGTCCTCCCTCCACCAGGGATCTTCCCGACCCAGGGATTGTACCCACATCTCTGGCGTCTTCTGCATTGGTAGGTGAGTTCTTTACCACTAGTGCCACTTGGGATGCCCCACCACAGAATGCTGGGTTGTAAATGTATATCCCACTCCTTTCCAGCCCCAAGGAGTGACAGGAAGAAGAGAAATGGGCAGAGAGAAAAGGAAGAGAGTAGAGAGGAGAGAAACATGAGCCTGTCCCACTCTGGGTTGAAACTTCTGTGGGAGGATATATGTTAAATTCAGCCAGAGGAGTTTTAGGGCGTCTGAGGGCTGGGGCCCTGCCATGCTTTGTGAGCACAGCCTGGGACCACTGTAGCCTACTGAGAGAGAGTTTGTAGAGAGACTACAGTTTCATCTCCCTCAGTGCCTCAGACTCTGGAAAACCTTGGCAGCCTTTGGATTTAAGATCTGGGGGAGGCTCTGGTGGAACAGGGCTCCCACTGAGGTTGGAGTGGTGGGAAGTCCAGACAGTTCCATGGACCTAGACTGCAGAGTAGATCACATAAGGTGGTTAACTGAGAGAGGCTAGCAGGCTTCCTCCTGACCCCTCTCAGGCCTCCTCATGGACTGGAGGATAATGTTAGTGGAAGGAACAGAGACTCTGAAATCAGGACACTGAGTTGGGGGGATGTTTGTATGAGCATTTGATGGCTGCTGAGGGACCCCAAAATCGACGCAGCCTGAGCTCCCTAGGTCATAGGGCTGGCGGAGGGGAAGTCACAACCCTTTCTCCATACACGCAGACCACTTTGAGACCTCACCCAGACCCTGTCCAGTCAGGGAGGAGCTGAATGACTGAGAAATCTGAGCCTGAACATTATCTGGATTGGCACCGTTCAACAGAACATTCTGCAATGATGCAGATATTCTAAATGTCCAGTATAGTTGCCACAAGCCACATGTGGCTATTAAACACTTGACGTGTGGCTAGAGACTCTGAGGAAATGAATTTTTTTTCAATTTTAACCATTATTTTTATTGTTAAAAAAAAAACAATATAAATGGAGAACTTAAAATAGGTAACAGTATGACTTAAAAGTCTTATACCCTAACATAAAGTTATTTGTATACAATCCTTGAATCTTTATTATTTTGTTCATTTATTTTTTTGTCTTCCCTGGTGGCTTAGCAGTGAAGAATCCACCTGAAATGCAGGATACGGGTGTTTGATTCCTGGGTGGGGAAGGTCCCCTGGAGAAGGAAATGGCAACTCACTCTAGTATTCTTGCCTGGAAATCTCATGGCCAGAGGAGCCTGGCAGTCTACAGTCCATGGGATTGCAAAAGAGAAACAACTTAGTGACTAAACAATAAATCTAGTTTTACATTTTAGAAATCATTGAACACATACAAGATAAAAAATCAGCTTTTAATTATTTTATTTCTAAGGATGTCTGGGAAGAAAGCCAAAATATTTCTAATAAAGGGCAGTGAAAATAAACCTTATTTTGTAGTTTTGTGAGAATTATTTTAAAGAATTAAAAGGGAAATAAAATTATACAGTGGTGTGGGTAACTGAATTTTAAATATGAGTTAATTAACCCTTAAAATTATGCAGCCACCCATAGCTAGTTGCTACCATACTAGACAATGAGTATATAGGAGATGCTATTTAATGTACTGAATGAACTGTATTTTAAAGTAGAAAGGATGAAAAGGTAATGTTTCTCTTTTAATAAGTGATTATTTTAAAGAATTAGTTACAGATCAAATAAAGAAATTACCCCTTCTCTGTATTATGTAAAGGCTGTGAGGTACATTTCTGACCCCGCTTTATATTGTTGTTAATGAACGTGTCCTCATTATTGAAATATCTGGAAAATACAAATGATCTAAAAGGAAAAAGTAACATCTAGGGTCCCACCTCTTCCCTTTTTATTTTAATAAATATCTGTCAAGTCTGGTCACATGTGTGTGTGTGTAGGTGTATATAACTGTGCGTGTAGAATTATTTTTGAGTGGAATTACAATGTCCTATTCTATAATTTGCTTTCCCTCTAGATTATACCACAAGTAATCCCCATATGAAAATAGTGGGGTGTGTTTCCGGGTCATGAATGAAGCCTTGGTAAATGTCCCAGTGGCCAAGTCTTTGAGAACAGCCATAAGCTGTCTTCTTGGTTACTGCTTTGCTGGATCCCATGTCCTCCTGACTTCTGTGAAATCCTCATGGCACATCCCTTGTCCCCTTCCTTCAACCCACCAGTCCACCCTACTCTGTCTCTCCCCCGAGAACCCCACCTTGCCCCACAGTGAAGGACCTGAAGGAGTTTTATTTACCTCACTTGAATCTAGTTGAGTATTTACCAGGCTAAGCCAGACAGAAGAAGTAGGGTCCTCTCTCCTGATTGGGAGTGGGGTTCTCGGCTTGTCTCCACATAAGATTTAAGAGGTAAAGAGGCCATACGGTTGTTTCCTGTTTATGGAAACCTCATCTTTCTTCACCTGTCCTTCCTGTTCCCTTCTTCCTGTCTTTGCCTTCATATACCCCCCACTATTTCCTGCTCTGTGACCTGCCATGAGGTTTCGCTGAGCTCATAGTGGGCTTGTTTGAGAGAATCCCCACCAGGTAGGATCATTGTGAATTTCACTTACTAGGCAGTAAATCAGTAATAAAAACCCCTTTCTAATTTGACTGACTTCCACATTTTAAAAATATTTCCCAGCTTGACACCATTCTGTTAGTAGCAAATCATGGTTCTCCTGTCACCTCTCTGACAGATTCTTTAAAGTACTAAATGATGACAAGAGTAAAAGGAATAGGAGAGTCAGTCATCATTGATGACTGTCTTCATGTTGTATGAATCATCTGTCCCTAATTGTAAGCCAGGGTGATTAAAAAGTTACTGTAAAAACTACTTCATCTGTTTTATTCTGAAAAAGCCATACATGCCCAAGGCATGAAATTAAGAAAACATGAAAAGGCATAGAGTGAAAATAAATTTTCCCTTTCACCCCCATTCCCAGAGAGATTCTTCTTTCTGGAGGTAACTGTTGTTGTTATCAGTTGATTTTGGAGGTAACTATACCTGCAATGTTCAATAAGGACACGCTGCTGTATGGGTCAATGTGTATGTAGTTATGCTGAGCACAGGAAAGGTAGCTAGTCCCTGTGTTTAAGGGTAGAACACACACCATGATTTAGAGACTTAAAAGGAGAGCATGCAAAATATCTCATATATAATTTTTGTATTGAGTGCATATTGAAGTGATTGTATTTTGGATATTCTCAAGTTCATTTTACCTGTTTCTTTTTACTTTGTAGCAACTAGAAAATTTTAAACTAACATATGTGGCTCACATTTGCAGCTTGCATTATATTTCAGTGCTAAAGTGGTAGACACTTGGATTGTTTCAAGTTTTTTCCCCAGTTTCTACAGATGATGCCATAATAAGTAGCCTTTTATGTTACCACGCTGATGCAATTGGATAAGCTAGATCAAAGCATCTTTATTTGCATTTTTAATTTTGACAGATGTCATTTGTCTCCTTATAATGTGACTATTTGTACACCCATAAACTTGCTTATGCTCCTTACCTCCCTAATATATGTAATATCAAACATTAGGATCTTTGCTAGTCTGATAATTGGCAAATTACATGATTAGGTTAGACTACCTGGTCAAGTATCTTTATTTAAAATATATCTAAGAATAATAATTATTAATGTTATATAGCAAGTTATCATTTTCAAGGCACTTTTGTATATTTTCTAATTACAATTTTACAATAACCTGGTGATGTAAGCATTTTACCTAGAAGCAAACTAAAGTTGGGAGCTTTCCCGTGGCTTAGCAGTAAAGAATCTGCCTGCAATGCAAGAGACACAGGAGATGTAGATTTGATCCCTGGGTCAGGAAGATCCCCTGGAGGAGGGCAAGGCAACTCACTTCCGTATTCTTGCCCAGAGAATCCCATGAACAGAGGAGCATGGCTGTCCACAGTCCATAGTGCCGTAGAGAGTCAGACATGACCGCAGCACACACACAAACTAAAGCAGAGGTAAGGAGAAATGCACCTCTGTGTATGGTGAATACTTTATGTACATAAATTCATCTAATTCTCAACTCAATATGGAGACAGATTTTATATGCCTTATTATTCCCATTTTACAGCTGAGGATGCTGAGGTTCAGCATGGTTGGATGACTTACAGAAGTCACACAGCAAATAGAGGGGTTAATGGTGCAACTTTGCTGTCAGACAAGTGTGAGTCAACTGCTTTACTGTGTGAACTTAGACAAGTGTGTTAATACGTAAAGTTGGGAGAATAAAAGTACCTACCCTATGAGCAGGGGTGTCAAAATTAATTGGGATGGTATATATCTCAAGCGCTTAAGCAAATGTGTGTTTGTGTGCATGTGGGTATATGTATGTGTATGTGTATGTGTGCCTGCCAGGATTCAAACCCAGGCTCTTGGTTTCCTGAGCCCCCAGCTCTTTATTTTTCCCCTCCCAGTGACTCAGTCCCTCTGGACAGCGAGACTTAGTTTTCTGACCCAGTTATTATCTTCGTGTGAGTCGGGGGAAGGGCAAGAGCAGAGAGGTGGGGAGGCATTTCCAGGTTTTCATGTGCCTGCCACCTCCTCTTCAGCCAAGGGAGTGGTTGACCCTTTCTGTACCTGATTATCTTCTTCATCAAATGGGTCAGGGGGTAGTATTGATAAGGTGGAGTTTCTTGCAAGCTTTCTTTGACATCTTGGAGCAAAATCAGTTGTAAGCCACACGGACTTGTGAATTTTTGAAAAGGTGATACTTGTATTGGGCATTCATGTGGCAGTTGACCGTGGCTCAGAGACACTGTTGATTAGGGTAGGCTAGTGTTGGTGTGTTTAGATGGCCAAATCAAGTAAATAATTATAATCCAATGAACTACAGTTATGAGATTGAGCAGAATCCTCTGATTTTAGAAGGGGCTTTATTCTTTCCCTTCTGAAAAAAAAAAAAAAGAAATGACAGGAAGTAAGTGATCAGGAAGTGCAGGAACAATAGCCTTTTCCTGGAAGAGTGGCTCTGAAGTGATGACTAACCGTTCAGACATGCTGGGCATACCCGGCAAAGGCGAGGCCACGGCCACGGTGGAAAGAGGAGCCAGAGTGACATACGAAAGATGGGCAGTTCTGCTGAAGGGTAACTAACTAATCCCTATCTGGTGAAAATAAGTGCGCGATTAGGGCAGTTACATTAGACCTGGAGACCATCAAGTTGTTAATTGGTGAAAACTGCTGCCTGACTTGAAGCCTTTAAGGAGTTCTTAGTATCAGACAGGGACAGCCAGGAGAGATGGCTTTCATTCGCTTCAGTAAAGGAAACATCCTGGAAGTTTTTGAAACGTCTTAAAAATGGTAGCAGACAGAGAAGGTCTATTGGCCTGTTGGTCTTCCATCTTTTAATCCTCTGAATTCTGTGTTTTGAAAGACTTTGTATGACTAGCAACATTTATTCAGCCAAGAGTTGTTTTTATAATTAATCATGATTTGTAAAGAATAAAACTACCCCTCTGAATATCTCATCAGCCTGATGTAATCAGTGTTATCACGCTGAATTAATGTAATTTGGGGCAGAAGCAGAGACACACGATGCTTAAGCTATATGAAGCTGCCTTCTTACTGGCAAATGCATAATTTTTCCTGGACTTTGTGACATGTTTGACCAACGCCTCTGGAGCCCCTCTTTCTAGCTCCTCAGACCCTTTAGAGAACCAGAAGCCTTAGCATCTGTTTTGCAGTGTTTCTATGAAAGGAGGAAGTTCCTTTCCAATGGAGCAATAGATTCAGGTAACATTAATGGTTTTATTTCTTTGAAAAATATTTAAAGATGATAAAAAATTATTCATATTCTGACCACTTAAACAATCTGTAAGAATAATGTTTTCTTTAGCTCTCTCATTCCATGTCCCTGGGGTAACATTGTCAAGAAAAAAGTTGCATATTCCTCTCATTTGTTTTGTTAACTGTGCAGTTACACACACAAACACACACACACACACACATCTACTTTCTTAAACAGAACACCATGTAATTTGCTGTTTTTTAACTTGATTTTCTACATCAGCACTTAGAAGTATTTTTTTTTAAAAAAAGGTTACAAAATGACATTTAGCAAATTTTATTGTTTATTTATTGTTTTATTATTATTTATTCTTTTAAGCATTTTCAAGAATTAACTCTAGTCCTCACAACAACCTTTGAGGTAACCACTTTTCTTATTATTCCCATGTTATGGAGGGAGGAGGCTGAGGCTTTGAGAAGCTGTGTGATATGCCCAGGTTCGTAAACATTAGTGCATCCAGGACCCCAGCTCAGGCAAGTTAGCTCCATCACTGATACAGCTCAGTCCCTGGCTCAACTCGCAATGACTGTGCCACTGATGGATCATGACTTGTCGGCCTTTCCGATTTTTTTCTTCTTTGTAATTTCAACACATAATGAACACTTCTGTGTTCATCTTTATGAACCTACATCTCTATGTCCATTTGCTTTTCTGTCTGAAGTTTATCTCCTACAAGTGGGATTGCTGGGTCAAAGATTAGTGTATGTCAGATTTCAATTAAATTTATTTTCTGAGCACCTAGTAGTTGATAGCATATTCTCCATTCACCATCATATTGAACTTTTACAGCAGCCTCATGCATGGGTATCATGGTTGTCCTCATAACCAATGAATGTTAGGAGATGTGTCCTAAGTCCAATGGCTAATCAATAACGTGAAATTCCTGGACCCATATCTTGTATGAATCCCTTTGTACACTAACTTTTAGTGCTGTAATTGCAGTGGCTTTGTGTGTATGTGTGGTTTCTTCTTGGAAGTCAGAATTTAAGCTTAAATCACCAAGCCAGTCACTGTCATAGGGTCTCTGCTCTGTCTCAGATAAGAGAGGGATTTGTGCTCCTAGGAAAAAAAAAACAAGTATTTCTTTTGAATTCAGTGTAACTAGAATTTGCTGATCCTGAAAAATGATTCCTATAGGATTTTTTCTTCTAGTTTTTGTTGTTTAGTCACTAAATTGTGTGCGACTCTTTTGTGACCCCATGGACTACAGCCCGCCAGGGTCCTCTGTCCATGGGATTTCCCAGGCAAGAATGCTGGAGTGGGTTGCCATTTCCCTCTTCAGGGGATCTTCCCAACTCAGGGATCATACCTATGTCTCCTGCATTGGAAGGTGAATTCTTTATCGTTGAGCTACCAGGGAAACCCTTCTAGTTTTATTGAGATATAACTGACATACAGTACTATATAAGTTTAAGATGTACAGCATAATGATTTGACTTACATATATTGTGAAATAATCACTACATGTTTAGTGAGTATCCATCATCTCATAGATAACAAAATAAAAGAACAAGAAAAACAATTTTTCCCTCATGATGAGAACTTTGAGGATTTTCTCACCTAAGACTTTCATATGTAGTATAGAGCAGTGTTAATTACATTAACCATGTTGTATATTACAGCCCTAGTATGTATTTATCTTAAAACTGGGAGTTTTTACCTTTTTTGACCATATTTATCTAATCGCCCCTATAGTTTTAATTATTCCTAATGTTTTAACAAACCTTACATCAAAGAATACAGTCTGTAAAATATTTTATCAAGTATTTGCTTAGTGGACATTCTAAAAAGAGGATCATAGCTGTACTTAAAAATATAATCACAGTCTGATCATGGAAAAACTGATTAGGCAATACATAGATTTTCTAATTTTCTTCTTTCTTCTCTCCATTTTTGTGTATTGTCACTGCCCTCTCACTTGTTAATAGATTAACCTTGGGCGAGTTAAGAAAATTTTCTCATCTGGAAAATGGAGATAACAAAAGTGTCCCATTCTGTGGAATTATTGTGAGGATCAAACCAAAGAATTCGTGCCCAGCATTTGACACTGTGCCTGGCACACTTGAGGCCTGAATCAGTGTTAGCAGGGAGCAGTGGCAGCTGCACAGACCGGGATGGAGACTGGACAGTTTGTCAGTAGTTAAATCGGTTCCATGTACAAAGGCCTCCAAAAGAGAGCCTGGAGAAAGCTTCTAAATGATTAAAACAAGGTTGTCTGGCCCTTGGAGTGAACGGAGTAAGGAGAATCTCAACATGAAATAACACTGACCACTAAGTGGGACGCCACAGGCAAACCCTTCTATGTTGCCTTCCATTGGAAAATCCCATTCATGTCCCGTCCAGCATCTCTGGTCAGTTTGCTCCTCTGCATCCTCCTGCCTTCAAGGTTCTCTCTTCACCTTTGCCATTTCTCATCTACCGCCTCTCCCCGATGACCAGTTTATGCTTTGGTGGTTAAAGAAACTTAGAGAATAATTAAGGACAGAGGAGAAAGGAATGATTTTATATTATGAGGATGGGAGGAAAGATGGTTGAGAATGTAGGAGATGGGGGTAGGGCAAGAAGGAATTCAGTTTAATATGTCACCCTTTGGACTTGATTTTCACTACTGGCTTTTTGAGTCTCGGTTAATTGAGTCTTTTTGCCAAAATGATAAAGTGCTCCCCTTTTGCATTGGGGGTAAGTTGATAGGAATTAATCAGACTCTGTGAAGTGTGTCGAGGAGTGCATGACTTATCTAGGTATGTGTGGGAGCAGTTCCACCAGATGCAAAAGTCAAATTAGTCAGTGCGGTTGCTCCCTGCCACTGGGGTGCAGGTCCATCTGGGAAAGAGGCTGAGACTGTTGGCTAAAACAAGACTTTGGGTTTTATCCATAGTTTCTCATATTCTGTGCTTTTAATAATAAAGAGTTGGCTCTGTATGAGTAATGTGGAAGCCTCAGAATTAATATGTGGGAGTTTGGGTGAATAATGTTTTGATGCTTATTATTACCTGGAGGTAACTTTTGGGTCTGTAATACTAGCCTGGAAATCTTATGCAAAGAGTTTTTGGTTGATATATTGGCTCTCATTTTATTATATTTGGTACAATGATCTAATGAAAATAATAATTTTTACTTTTCTGGTTTATTTGTGGGTTGGACTAAGAAGCTAAGGAACTCAATACTTGAAAAAGGGACCAGAGGAAAAATGAATTAATGAAGACTCTCCAAGCCCTGAATGTTATAGAGACTATCTGTGGTCCGCCTGCCCAGTGCCCTTTTTCTACAGAGGGTCCATCTCCTTCTTTAAGGAAACCACATGTCCCTGATCCTGCTCTTATGGTTTGGATGGAAAGGACATAACCTTCTGGCTTCGGTGGGAACTCAGATCCAACCAATGAGAATACTACATCCCTCGGCCACAGTAACTAATGCTGAGGTTGACCCTTGACTGATGCCAGAGCAAACAGAGAAAGCCTGAACCTCTTGCTAAGATGCTTGGGAGAGAGATCATTTCTCTCTGCTGAGATTGCTAAACTGGCGGCATGCACGCCTGGAGCTGCTGGAAGTCATCTTGCTACCACGGGAGGAGAGCCTGCCAAAGAAGACATCCAACATAAAGGAGAGCAGAGCCAGGGATGGACGGATACTAATTCCTGATGACACCATACAAGTATCGGGATCCAGGTGCACTTAAAGCCAGAACTACTTGAAAGTTTGTTATATGAACAAACAAAAAGTCTTCTGTTGTTGTCCAAGTCAGTAATAACTTGAATTCTAAGGATGCTACACCCGGAAAGGAAGACTACTAATATACAAATTTATAGCCTATAGAAATGAAGTGTCAGAATATTCCATTAATTTTCATGGTGTTGAAAAAGGAAAATATCTCAATGATGAGACTGTTTCCCTATTGGCTTGTTTCCAAAATGTGTCAGGATGAGAAACTGTATTACTTTTTTTCTGGCTCCCAAATCTGTTTCTGACAGGCACATGGTGTTCGGATAGCCAACATTTGTGTAGAAATCCCCCGTCTGTCCAGCCTTATTATGCTTAGCCGATCTCTGTTTTGCAGAGACTAGGTGTCCCTTCTCCCTCTTTTGTCTTTGCTCAACACATCCCAGGTCTTATCTGGAGCTCTGTGGAAGCCAAGTTCCTCTTTTCAGATGAGCACCTCCCCACGTTAACACATGAATCATTCTGACAGTACAGAATAGCCTTACCCCTCCTGTTTCTGAGGCAAAGAGAAGGGCTGGAAGGCTTATGTATGTAGCTGTGTGATGACAGTCTAGAGAGAGAAATAAGACTGCTGAGCCCACACATGCAAAGGAAGGTTGACTTTAGCCCTATGCTAGAGGAGTACTTTTCCCCAGAACCACCTCCTAGACTCTTGATGTGGGATTGTAAAATAGAATTGGCTTAAGGACAAAGGGGCACAGCAATTGGAACTTCCTCACTCCAAACGTCTGCTTTATATAGTAGGAAACTATGCTTAATTGGTAAGAATGTACTTCATATTCTGCTTGCTGTTGTTCAGTCACTAAGTCATGCCCAACCTTTGTGACCTCATTGATGGTAGCACGCCAGGCTCCTCTGTCCTCCACTATATCCCAGAGTTTGCTCAAATTCATGTCCATTGAGTTGGTGATGCTCTCTCACCATATTATCCTGTACTGCCCTCTTCTCCTTTTGCCTTCAATCTTTCCCAGCATCAGGCCTTTTCTAATGAGTCAGCTTATATTCTGTACCAGTTTGCAATGGTCGGATTGGCAACTCAGATACCTACAGGTGCCAGGCAGCTGGCAGAGTTGGGTGAAGTGGACTGGGTAGGGCCTAAGTACTTGCTTGCGTGATTCTAGGAAACTGTCACTATTCAGCTCCATTGGAGGGCCATGAGCACGTGCAGCACGGGCTCTGTTCTTTTGGGTCTTATATGCTTCACCAGAGGGCTTGGAACCCAGAATCATCCATTTGTAACCACCGACTTGATAATAACATAGGTGACAGTTCCAGGTGGCTGAGTGTCAGATTGTGTTTAAACCTAATTTAGTTCACTTTGAATAGAACCCAAAGTGTCCTGGTTTAGAGCACAGAATCTGGTGTCGGCTGACATAAGTTTGTGGTCTCACTTTGACACTTACTAATATCATGAACTTAGCCAAGGAATTTAACATCTTAGGGATTCAGTTTCCACATTTGTAAAGTGGGGTTGCATCTAGCTTGTGGGTAGGCTTGGGGGATTGAGGTTAAGTGACACGACACTCTTAAAGCTCTTACTCAGCAGTTTTGTAAAAGTGTAAAGCTTCCGTAAATGCTAGCAACTCTATGACTAGAGCTGATAGAAATTAAAGTAAGATGTTTTATATTCTCCAGAAGCATAGTCAGAGAGACAATATTGTGTGGTGGTTAAGAGTGGTACCCCCTGCGCAGAAGAAATTAAAAATGAAATTCAGTTATGCATGGAAACGAATGAAAATGAAAACACAACAGCTCAAAACCTATGGGACACTGTGAAAGCAATGCTAAGGGGAAAGTTCATAGCAATACAAGCTCACCTCAGGAAACAAGAGAAAAATCAAATAAATGACCTTACTATACACCTAAAGCAACTAGAAAGGGAAGAGATGCAGAAGCCCAGGTCTAGTAGAAGGAAAGAAATCTTAAAGATCAGGGCAGAAATTAATGCAAAGGAATCAAAAGTGACCATAGCAAAAATCAACCAAGCCAAAAGCTGGTTCTTTGAGAAGATAAATAAAATTGACAAACCGTTAGCCAGACTCATCAAGAAACAAAGGGAGAAGAACCAAATCAACAGAATTAGAAATGAAAACGGAGAGATCACAACAGAAAACACAGAAATACAAAGGATCATAAGAGACTATTATCAGCAACTATATGCAAATAAACTGGACAATTTGGATGAAATGGACAAATTCCTAGAAAAGTACAACTTTCCAAGACTAAACCAGGAAGAGATAGATAATATTAATAGACCCATCACAAGCATGGAAATTGAAACCGTAATCAGAAATCTTCCAAAAAACAAAAGCCCAGGACCAGATGGCTTCACAGCTGAATTCTACCAAAAATTTAGAGAAGAGCTAACACCTATTCTACTCAAACTCTTCCAGAAAATTGCAGACGAAGGTAAACTTCCAAACTCATTCTATGAGGCCTCCATCACCCTAATTCCAAAACCTGGCAAAGATGCCACAAAAAAAGAAAACTACAGGCCAATATCACTGATGAACTTAGACGCAAAAATCCTCAACAAAATTCTAGCAAATAGAATCCAACAACACATCAAAAAGATCATACATCATGATCAAGTAGGCTTTATCCCAGGGATGCAAGGATTCTTCAATATTCATAAATCGATCAATGTAATACACCACATTAACAAATTAAAAAATAAAAATCACATGATTATCTCAATAGATGCAGAGAAAGCCTTTGACAAAATTCAACATCCATTTATGATAAAAACCCTCCAAAAAGCAGGAATAGAAGGAACATACCTCAACATAATAAAAGCTATATATGACAAACCCACAGCAAACATTATCCTCAATGGTGAAAAACTGGAAGCATTCCCCCTGAAATCAGGGACAAGACAAGGGTGCCCACTCTCACCACTACTATTCAACATAGTTTTGGAAGTTTTGGCCACAGCAATCAGAGCAGATAAAGAAATCAAAGGAATACAGATTGGAAAAGAAGAAGTAAAACTCTCTCTGTTTGCTGATGACATGATCCTCTATATTGAAAACCCTAAAGACTCTACGAGAAAATTACTAGAGCTAATCAGTGAATATAGCAAAGTTTCAGGATACAAAATCAACACACAGAAATCCCTGGCATTCCTATACACTAACAGTGAGAAATCAGAAAGAGAAATTAAGGAAACAATTCCATTCACCATCGAAACAAAAAGAATAAAATACTTAGGAGTATTTCTACCTAAAGAATCAAAAGACTTGTATATAGAAAACTATAGAACACTGATGAAAGAAATCAAGGAGGACACAAACAGATGGAGAAATGTACCGTGCTCATGGATTGGAAGAATCAATATAGTGAAAATGAGTATACTACCTAAAGCAATCTATAGATTCAATGCAATTCCTATCAAGCTACCAGAGGTCTTCTTCAAAGAATTAGAACAAATAATTTCTCAATTTGTATGGAAATACAAAAAACCTCGTATAGCCAAAGCAATCTTGAGAAAGAAGAATGGAACTGGCGGAATCAACCTACCTGACTTTAGGCTATACTACAAATCCACAGTCATTAAGACAGTATGGTACTGGCACAAAGACAGAAATATAGATCAATGGAACAAAATAGAAAGCCCAGAGATAAATCCACACATCTATGGACACCTTATCTTTGACAAAGGAGGCAAGAATATACAATGGAGAAAAGACAACCTCTTTAACAAGTGGTGCTGGGAAAACTGGACAGCCACTTGTAAAAGAATGAAACTAGATCACTTTCTAACACCATACACAAAGATAAACTCAAAATGGATCAAAGATCTAAGCATAAGACCAGAAACTATAAAACTCCTAGAGGATAACATAGGCAAAACACTCTCTGCTATAATCCAAAGCGGGATACTCCATGACCCACCTCCCAGAATATTGGAAATAAAAACACGAATAAACAAATGGGACCTAATTAAAATTAAAAGCTTTTGCACAACAAAGGAAACTATAAGCAAGGTGAAAAGACAGCCTTCAGAATGGGAGAAAATAATAGCCAATGAAGCAACAGACAAACAATTAATCTCAAAAATTTACAAACAACTCCTGCAGCTCCATTCTAGAAAAATAAACAACCCAATTAAAAAGTGGGCCAAAGAACTTAACAGACATTTCTCCAAGGAAGATATAAAAATGGCTAACAAACACATGAAAAGATGCTCAACATCACTCATTATCAGAGAAATGCAAATCAAAACCACAATGAGGTACCACTTTACACCAGTCAGAATGGCTGCCATCCAAAAGTCTACAAGCAATAAATGCTGGAGAGGATGTGGAGAAAAGGGAACCCTCTTACACTGTTGGTGGGAATGCAAACTAGTACAGCCACTATGGAAAACAGTGTGGAGGTTCCTTAAAAAGCTGCAAATAGACCTGCCATATGACCCGGCAATCCCACTGCTGGGCATATACACCGAGGAAACCAGAATTGAAAGAGCCACGTGCACCCCAATGTTCATCGCTGCATTGTTTACAATAGCCAGGACATGGAAGCAACCTAGATGCCCATCAACTGACGAATGGATAAGAAAGCTGTGGTACATATACACAATGGAATATTACTCAGCATTAAAAAAAAATTCATTTGAAGCAATTCTACTCAGATGGACGAAACTGGAGCCCATTATCCAGAGTGAAGTAAGCCAGAAGCAAAAACAACAATACAGTATATTAACACATATATATGGAATTTAGAAAGACAGTAATGAGAACCCAACATGGGAGACAACAAAAGGAACGCAGATGTATAGAATAGACTTGTGGACTTTGTGGATGAGGGTAAGGGTGGGATGAGATGGGAGAAGGGCATTGAAGCATGTTAATTGTCATGTGTCTAATCAATCGCCAGCCCAGGATTGATGCTCGGGACTGGTGCAGCGAGATTTCCCGGGGGGGAGGGAGGAGGGAGGGGGGACCCGGAGGGGAAGCATATGTAAACCCATGGTGATATCATAACAATGTATGGCTAAAACAATAATTAAAAAAAAAAAATAAAATAAAATAGAAAAAAAAAAAAAGAGTGGTACCCCCTGGAATCAGATCTTGCTCTCTTTCTAACCATGAGCCTTTAGCCTCAGTTTTCTCATCTGCAAAATGGAAATATAAGGTTGTCTATCTCCACAGCTTCTGAGGATTACATGATTTAACACTTATAACTGAGTTAGCATTCCTGAAACATTTAGAATAGAGTCTGACACACAGTAAGTGCTGTGGGAGTGAAAGTTTACGATACTATGATTACAGTGAAGTTTAACAGCTCATAACTGTCATTTGAGTAAGACTGTATACATATCCTGGAACTTGTGGTTCACACTATGCTAACTTTAATAACACCTGATGCAATTATTTTTAACTTAAAGAGCTGCAAAGTTTTACTTACTATTGTAAAGGCCACTTCAAATCCACAGTGAAAAGATAAAAATGTAGAGTATAAAAAATGAATGTAATTATGTCAAGTTCTTTAAAAGCAGGTTTTACAAAACTCATCTAGGTAAGAGTCACATAGCTTTGAAAAAAATAATTTGTTGAGAGCCTGTTTTGTGCAATGTACATGGTGAAGCCTAGAAACTAAATTCAAACAATAAATACAGAAAGGCAGACACTTCTACTTCAATCTAACGTCCATGTCCACACACACACTAGCATATGGTCAGCATGGGGGCATTTCCTGAGCTCCTTTTCTACCCTCAGAGGTTGCTTGGCAGTGCTGGTGTTCAGGGGATAAAGATCAGCAGTGACTTCTGAAGTAACGCAGACTTCAAAAGATTCTGATCTGAGTTTCGTGGATGTCTGAAAGTAGGCAAGACTTCATCTGTCCTGGCTGGGAACTCGAGCAAGAGCCCCGGGAGAAGTGGCGTGCTGGGGTGGCTGGGAGACTAGGCCAGTAGAGGAGTTTTTACCTCCGACGAGGGCCACAGGGTCCAGTCCTCCGAGCCTGCACTGCCCACTGACTGGGCATCGCAAAAGCCATGTGGGGGAGGTGCGTTTCCTGGCCCGCAGTGGCACTCTCTGCCGAGATCAGATCGGGCTTTACCACACCCACCTGGGGCTCCCTGGCAGAACTTGCCCTTGGCACCTCCCATCGAGGCCTCCACAAGGACCTAGCAACCTGCCACCCTGCTGGCCCACGAAAGGGTACGGCCACCTCGCCGTGCTCTGCGCCCCAACTCCAAGCCTTGGGTTACCCCTAACTGCCTGTTCTGGAAAGGAAGGGAGCTAGCTGAAATGAGACTTTATTAACTAAAAAGGGATGAGGCGTTAAGGAACTGGACTGAGATGTGATTAAAGGAGATACTTTATAGCTGGAAAAGGGGGTGGGAGTAGTTGTCTGCAGAGCAGTTGGTGGCAGTTATTTGGAAAAGTTAAAAACATTTCATGTATGTGTGCTTCTGATGAATTGAGTTACACAGGCACAGGCTGGGTGGCTTTTGCAGCTCAGCCAGCATATGGGTGGCGGTGCCAGCCAGCCCGTTTACATTGGGGTGACCTCAGGTGAGCAGTCATTTAACTTTCCTGAGACTCAAGTTTCTTCTTCATTAATGTGAGGCGGTAATGACCTCTTAATCACCTCACAGGGTTCTGTAGGGGAAAGTGAAGCAGTTTCTGAGTGAAAGTTCATAATAATCAACTATTGTTTATTAAATGAATTTCAAATGTGCTCCTCTGTGTGCTATCTGATTCATCTCATGATTTAGGGTATCACTGCTTAAAGTGGAGAGTTGAATATTCAGCTCAATTTCATAAATATTTATTGAATGACTCCTGTTGTAAGGAGCTGTCTGTAGGATTTGATCAGTGTGGACAGCTGGTCTGAATAACATGAGCCTCCTTTACAATTGTGTCAGTGACTTTTGGGAGGGTTGGATATATATTACTAACACATCATCTTCAACTGTTCAGTTCATTTTCTCCCTGATTGCTTGTTGACCTTCCATTTTTTCTGTAGAAAATGGCTGTTAGAGTGATGAATAATTGGCTTTGTTTCCATGTTATTTACTATATCTAATTTAACCTTATTTAGAACTGTAATTAAACATTATTAAATGGTTTAATGTGAGGCTTCACAGTTCAGCTCAAACTGACTTTGTTCAAGGGGGAGAATACACTTTTAGTAATGATGTTATTTCAGGTTAGATTATTTTCAAATAGTTGAATAAAGTTAAATATATTAAATATGTACTTGAAAACTCTAGAGAGAGGGGAAAAAGAAAACCTTCCCCAAACAAATAAC
Source organism: Antilocapra americana (assembly GCA_007570785.1). Taxonomy (NCBI): domain Eukaryota; kingdom Metazoa; phylum Chordata; class Mammalia; order Artiodactyla; family Antilocapridae; genus Antilocapra; species Antilocapra americana. The sequence continues at coordinate 2,176,377 of ML662436.1, forward strand.
AGTTTGGAGGAGGAAAAAAGCCCAACGTTGTATTTTAAGATAAAGAAGCATACTTAAACTAGAATAATTTATAATTTAAAGGACTGAGCCTGTAGCTTGAGTTCTACATGATAATCCCATTGCGATTAAATCCAAAGAACTATTTTCTCCCTGATGGAAGTCTAATTGTGTGTATTGTTTCTGCATTGTTTTAAAAGTGAAATCATATATTGCCTTGTATTACTTCATTTTATTGCCTAAGTATTATTCTAACAGGAAGGTCAGTCCTTAGAGCAGAGATTGTGTATCTCTTTCATATGCCCCTCCCCTCAGTGTTCTTCACAGAATTAAGCCTAAAATAATTTTGTAATATATATATTTCTTAAGTCTGAATTTGGCATAAGGAGTTCATAATTTGAGCCACAGTCAGCTCCCAGTCTTGTTTTTGCTGACTGTATAGAGCTTCTCCATCTTTGGCTGCAAATAATGTAATCAATCTGATTTCGGTATTGACCATCTGGTGGTGTCCATGTGTAGAGACTTCTCTTGTGTTGTTGGAAGAGGGTGTTTGCTATGACCAGTGCATTCTCTTGGCAAAACTCTGTTAGCCTTTGAACTGCTTTGTTTTGTACTTAAAGGTCAAACTTGCCTGTTACTCCAGGTGTTTCTTGACCTCCTACTTTTGCATTCTAGTCCCCTATAATGAAAAGGATATCTTTTTGTGGTGTTAGTTCTATAAGGTCCGATAGGTCTTCAGAGAACTGTTAACTTCAGCTTCTTCAGCATTACTGGTTGAGACATAGATTGGATTACTGTGATATTGAATGGTCTGCCTTGGAAATGAACAGAGATTATTCTGTCTTTTTGAGATTGCACCCAAGAATTGCATTTCAGACTCTTTTGTTGATTATGAGGGCTACTCCATTTCTTCTAAGATCATGGCATCCAGTCCCATAACTTCATGGCAAATAGATGGGGAAAAAATGGAAACAGTGAGAGACTTTATTTTCTTGGCCTCCAAAATCACTGCAGATGGTGACTGCAGCCATGAAATTAAAAGACGCTTGCTCCTTGGAAGAAAAGCTATGACCAACCTAGACAGCTTATTAAAAAGCAGAGACATTACTTTACCAAGAAAGGTCTGTCTAGTCAAAGCTATGATTTTTCCAGTAGTCATGTATGGATGTGAGAGTTGGACTCTAAAGAAAGCTGAGCACAGAAGAATTGATGCTTTTGAACTGTGATGTTGGAGAAGACTCTTGAGAGTCCCTTGGACCACATGGAGATCTAACCAGTCCATCCTAAAGAAAATCAGTCCTGAATATTCATTGGAAGGACTGGTGTTGAAGCTGAAACTCCAATACTTTGGCCACCTGATGCGAAGAAATGACTCATTAGAAAAGACCCTGATGCTGGGAAAGATTGAAGATGGGAGGAGAAGAGGGTGACAAAGGATGAGATGATTGGATGGCATCACCGACGTGGTGGACATGATGTCCACTGTCCATGGACATCACCATAGATATGTTTGAGTAGGCTCCAGGAGTTGGTGATGGACAGGGAGCCTGGTGTGCTGCAGTCCATGAGGTCGCAAAGAGTTGGGCAGGACTGAGCAACTGAACTGAACTGAGTATGTGTATCTCTGGGCTTCCCAGGTGGCGCTACTGGTGAAGAAGACACCTGCCAATTTAGGAGACAAAAGAGACTTGGATTCTATCCCCGGTGGGGAAGATCCCCCGGAGGAGGAAATGGTAATCCACTCCAGTATTCTTGCCTGGAGAATCCCATGGACAGAGGAGCCTGGTGAGCTATCGTCCATGGGGCTGTAAAGGAGTCAGACATGACTGAGCAACTAAACAACAACAGCCAATTCAACTCTTTTGATTGTCCAGATGCTTTTGTTATACTATGATTTGTTTCCACTGGGCCAGATACTGTTGTCTCTAGTTGAGCTAACATTATTGAGCTACTATTGTTATCTCCCTTGTCAAGGTATCCTTTTTGTGAAGTTAAACCTCTCATCGGTTACCTTGGGCTGTCAGGCTTCTGTAACAATATCAAGGTGGTTATCATTCCCCCTTTTTAATCTAGAGAAGATTAAGACAATAAAGTCTTTTGGTTCAGAATGAGCAACTTTGAAGAAATAAAGCTGGGGAAACACCTTGCAACCTTGCCCAGATAACACATTGGGTTTTGGTTTGATGACCTTAGAAAGTCATCTCCTTAAAGGGAGAACCGTGTTGGATGATATTTAGCCTCTGGTTTCAGTCTAAGGAAGTGGTGGGGAGGAGTAAGAATGATGCTTCTTTCATCACTGATCACTTTGGTGACATCAAAGGATTAAGGGAGGTGTTTTCCCTAGGCTTCTCACCTGTTTCTCTTGTCCCTTCCTCTTCACTCTCCATAAAGCTTATCTTGGAAGCCAGGCAGCATTTGCCACGTGACAGTAAGGTGTGTGTAGTACTTGCTTTGATAGGATTGTGTTTATGACACAAATACACAGAGTTGTTATTGAGGCAGGAATGGTTTGCTATCTGGAGGTACATCCTGATTGGGAATTACCAAGGCTGGCCTGTGGTCAGATCATCGTCTTCACATAGCTTTCTCTCCCCCTTCATATCTATACCTTTACTTTTTTTGCCTTTGTTGTTCATTTTATTTTCTAATCTCAACCTTTCTATGCATTAACTTTTATTTCATCCTGAGAGGGGAAAAAAAGTCTCTTCCAATTTCAGTGGGGGTAGAGGTGAAAACAAAATGAAACGGAAAGCTGTTCAGATAACCCAGGAGGATTTTAAGACCCCTTTGTTATAACAATCCTTTCATGTTTGAAATATTTATTGGGTCTCTTCCTGGTCACGATCGGAAGGGAAACCTGAATTGGTGCCCTCTAAGTTGCTCGGGCAGACAGAAGAGTACATGTTTACAGTCAAGATGGTGCTTGATCTTGGAACGACAGGAAATGATTTTGCAAATCCAGATAAACTATTTTATCCTAGAAAGCATGAATGCCAAACAAAGTTTAAAGTAAACCCATAAGAAGCCTTGTGTTGTGCCCCATGGGTAGGGTGTTGGGAGAAGCTAGCACTTCTGCCGATTAAGGATAATTTGGTGTGACAATTGTCTCTAAGTGACTTGTTTTGCCTGTGTCCTCCTGTGGGTGTAAATTTTTGGATTTCCATAATGTAGTGATGCATATCAAAATAGCAGAATTTATCTGAAAGAATGAATGGGGTAGCTCTTCTTTCCCCAACAACTTCTGGAGTTTGCATTCCATGCCAAAAATTGTGGGTACCTTCAAGTAGAAGTAGATAGACTTGATCTCCACTCTTGGTAATAGTTTTGTACTAGTTTGGTACTAGTTCTTTTCCAGACAGGGTGAAGCTGGTATCTTAGTTCTGTTCTTCTGTCCAAAATTATTTTTAAAATGTTTAAATTTTCATAGATGAATATTAGAGGATAATATTGTTTTAAAGTTTATATAGATAAATACTATGGAAAATCACTGAGAAAGTTTTGAAAAAGAAGATTAGGGAGAGGGACTTGCACCACCAAATTAAAAAATTTGCTGTAAAGGTAATAATGAAACAGTATAGTATTCATATATAATTGATGGAGCACAGAGCATCTGGAACAGACCCAAGTGTATATGTTTACTTCATATTGCTAAAATGGGCATTTTTTTATTTAAAAAATTGTTTAGTAGACGGTGGCAGGATTTTTCTACTGGGTCAGTTAACAGCTAGTGTTTAGTGAGCACTTACTATGTGCCAGATACTAGTCTAAGATATTTTGATGTATTAACTCAGTCCTCAATTCAAGCTTTTGAGGTAGAAACTGTTTTTTATCCCCACTTGAATTAAAAAAAAAAAAAGAAACATAGAGGCGTTTAGTGACTGGTCGAAAGTCACACAGCTAATAGACTGTGGTAGTCAGGATTTGAACCCAGGCCATAAAATCAGATCATTACCTGGTTTATGCTATAGTATGAAAACTGACATTCCAGATGGATTAAAAGTCTAACTGTATAAAAGGGCATGTTTGTAACATCACTACACTGTAAAAAGATAATCCAGAGGAACAATTAATCTCTATTAGAGAGACTTTTGTAAGCAAGATAGAAATTACAGAAAAAATAAAGAAAAACATTCATTTGACAATATAAAAAACAAAATGAAAATTTTCTGTCAACAGGATATCACAAGTAAAATAAAAAATCCAGTGTTTACCAAAGAGGAAGTATATTTACAATACATTTGACAGAAAAAGCATTTGTATCTGTACTATACAAAGAACTTTTATAAAATGACATTTTTTTAAAAAGCCAGCTTAAATAGGATATGTACTGGCAATTCACAGTAGATAAAATGCAAATGAACAATACATAGATAACATGTGGCAACATGTATGGTGTGAATAGGCTTTTAGGGAAATCCCAGTTGTTTTGTTTGGTTTTGCTTTGGTCAGGGAACTACGGTTTTCCTTTGTCTTCCTCCCCACCCCACTTTCTTTTCTCCACCACCCCACCTTCCACCCCATTACCTCTCATGATACTAAAGTTCCTCCTGACCCTCTGATCAGAGAGTCCAAGACTGCTGGGTAGAGGATTGTCAGCAACTGGGGAGTGAGATGTTGTGAGAAAGCAGACACTTGAGAGCTACCTGGCAGTGATTTCCTGCTGCTCTGTTTCCTGGTCCTCTTAGCAAAAGATATTTTTCCTTTCTACTTCCTGATCTGGAATCTTTTCCATCTCTTTCTCTGCCCCCAATTAGGATGGATCTTCTGCCTCCAATTTCCATCTTCATGCCAGAGCCTTTGGGAGAGGAAAAGCAGGCATTAAACTTTTGCTGTTGGGCTTGAGGCATCTTGGAGTCTTTGTTTCAGTTTAGAGTGTAGTAGGGGTAGGGTGATAGAAAAATAACCATCAGAGATCAAAGGTACCAGTGAGAGAACATGGAAAACGCTTTGATTAACATTTTGATATATTATCTTGCCAGAGGCCTTTGTTTTTTAACTTCTCTAGTACTCAAGACATGCAAATAAGAATGAAATGGCCTTTTTCTTTTTTTTTAAACCTAATAAGTTGGTCAAAGTTTAAAATATTGATAACATCTAATATAGGCCAGAGCTGAGGAGGGGGTAGGGAAGATACCCTTATATATTGTTGTAAGATGAATTGCTGAAATTTCTAGGAATTGTTAAAACATATCTGTACTTATTAAAAATTTAAATTGGTAAAAGTTATGACCTAGAAGTATGCAGCTATGAACTGAGCCCAAAGAAACAAAAGCGCCAGAGGAATGGATTTACTGACAAGGTTATATATTGGAGAATTGTTTACCTAGAGGCTGTAGACAGCCCAAATACTTATCAAGGAACAACTGAATAAATTATAGCACATTCATACAGTAGAATATTATTGTTATTGTTTAGTTGCTAAATCATGTCTAACTCTTCTGTGACCCCATCGACTATAGCCCACCAGGCTCCTTCTGTCCATGGAATTTCCCAGGCAAGAATATTGGAATGGGTTGCATTTCCTTCTCCAGAGAATCTTCCCCACCCAGGGACTGAGCCTGCATCTCCTGATTGGCAGGTGGAATCTTTACCAGTGAGCCACCAGGGAAGCCCATAGAATATGATGCAGCTACTGAAAAGAATATCTTAACTCCATGATCCCTTTTATTTTGTAGAACAATATTAGGAGCTTTAAATATAGTAAATATGTTTATATTATGTTAGTGTAGAAAGCATGAAGGATATACACCATACTATTAATTTAAGGTGAGCATCATAAACTTCAGTGACCTCAAGGGCCAGGCAGAAAGTATTAAATGCAACAGAGTGGACACTGAAACATCTGTAGGGGTAAGATCAAGGTAATTCTCAAAATCCTTCAAGCTAGACTTCAGCAGTATGTGGATCGAGAACTTCCAGATGTACAAGCTGGGTTTAGAAAAGGCAGAGGAACCAGAGATCAGACTGCCAATATTTGTTGGATCATAGACAAAGCAAGGGAATCCCAGAAAAACATCTGCTTCGTTGACTACCCTAAAGCCTTTGACTGTGTGAATCACAACAAACTGTGGAAAATTCTTTAAGGGATGGGAATACCAGACCATCTTACTTGCCTCCTGAGAAATCTGAATGCAGGTCAAGAAGAAACAGTTAGAACCTGACATGGAACAACGGACCGGTTCCAAGTTGGGAAAAGAATATGTCAAGGCTATATATCGTCACCCTGATTATTTAACTTCTGTGCAGAGTATATCATGTGAAATGCTGGGCTGGATGAAGCCCAAGCTGGAATCAAGATTGCCGAGAGAATTATCAATAATAACCTTATGCAGATGACACCACCCTTATGGCAGAAAGTGAAGAGGGAGTAAAGAGCCTCTTGAAGGTGAAAGAGGAGAGTGAAAAAGCTGGCTTAAAATTCAACATTCATGGCATCTGGTCCCATCAATTCATGGCAAATAGAAGGGGAAACAATGGAAGTGGTGACAGACTTTATTTTCTTGGGCTCCAAAATCACTGTGAATGGTGACTGCAGCCATGAGATTAAAAGATGCTTGTTCCTTGGAAGGAAAACATAGATAGCATATTAAAAAGCAGAGACAAAGAGACCTTTACCGACAAAGGTCTGTATAGTCAAAGCCATGGTTTTTCCAGTAGTCATGTATGGATGTGAGAGTTGAACCATAAAGAAGCATACAGAGACCTGTGTTTTTTAACTTCTCTAGTACTGAAGTACTAGAGTGCTGAAGTGTTGAAGAACTGATGCTTTTGAACTGTGGTGCTGGAGAGTCCCTTGGACAGTAAGGAGATCAAACCCTGAATATTCATTGGAAGGACTGATGCTGAAGTTGAAGCTTCAATACTTTGGTCACCTGATGTGAAAAACTGACTCAGTGGAAAAGACCCTGAGGCTGGAAAAGACTGAGGACAGGAGGAGAGGGGGTAACAGAGGATGAGATAGTTGGATGGCGTCATTGACTCAGTGGACTTATTTGAGCAAACTCCAGGAGATAGTGAAGGACAGGGAAGCCTGGCATGCTGCAGTCCGTGAGGTTGAAAGAGTCAGACACAACTGAGCTACTGAACAACAACAAATTGTTAGTATTGGGGTCCTAGGAAAGTGGCAAAGCATAGAAGAAGAGATCATTTTGGGGTCAGAAGAAACAAAAATAGGACAGGAACAGATGTATTTATGTTGACATGGTAAATAATAGGAAATGAGGCATACCACCTGATGGCTTTTTCCTGCCCCATAATGTAGGAATAAAGGGTTCAAAGGAAGTAAAGAAGGCTTAGAGAAAGTTTTCTAGTATTCTTGCCTGGAGAATCCCATGAATTTCTCTAGAAGAAAAGAAAGAACTGAACAGCCAATGTTGAGTGATATTTTATCACTAGCTTCAAAGGTTTGGCCATTATACTCTCCTTAAAAATTAAGGAGCTCCAATTAATTTCCTGAGGATTATGTTTAACTATGTAAATTAGTTAGTTTATAGAGACCTCCTTCAAAAAGTTTTGTTCCTCCTAAACCTAAAAATCCCAGCTTGGTGATGTGGTTAGGTGGTGGTGTGGTCAGGTGATGGTGTGGTCAGGTGATGGCTGGATATGAAGTGAATTATTCTGCAGAGGACATGGGCAAACTGATGAAGCAGAATGATAGGTCCAGAACATAGAGATGAACAGGATGTCATTGTCAGCTAATCCCATGTGCAGGTGACTGCCCCTGGACAGAAAAAAGGGGCAAGGGTCAGGAAACATGTGGACCCTGAGGAGAGCAGAGAAAGTACTGAATCTAAACCACTTTTCCTGATTTTATTCAAGCCAAGAGGAAAGCAGAGGGCTGCGTCATCTAACTTTCTCTGAATTGGTGCATCAGCAGAACGGGCTGAGCCTCTCCCACTTACCTCCTGATCCCACACACAAAGTTCATGGCCATCCAGCTGCCCTGTTTGGAGTTCCAGCAGGCGAAGGAGGAGAAAGGCCACTTGGATATCCGGAAGTCTTCAGTCTTGCTCAAGGCTGGCAGCTGTCACAGAATGTCATCAACTAAGACAGCATCAGAGCCACAAGCTTCCCACTTCTTAAACCCTTACGTTAGTTAGCCTCTCACAATTTATGGTTAGTTCTATGGTTATTTCTTTTCTGAAAAAGCACATGCCTTTTCAGCTACAGGATTCAAGCTTATGAGGCTTTGAACTATTGATTAGCAGCCAAAAATCAAAATATTCATCCATCTATCCATCAGATTTACTTGAGGAAGATCTAATTTTCTGTGAGGGAATGACAAATACACTGAAATAAAAAAAAAAATCTGTGTGTAGTGGCCATTCTTCATGCCTGATGGTTCATTTTTATGGACCCTTTTGTTAATATTCTGCCTCACTTGTAGTGGATGTCTCTAGCTCATGCATTTGCTAAGCAGAATATCTGAAAAACAAAAGTGTCAATATTATATATGTACATGTAGATTAATTAAACTATTTTAAAAGTATAATTGTGATGCATTTTTACAAAAAAAAACTTCACCAGCACAGAAAATAATAAATAAAAACAAAAGTCAGCCACTGATGTCACAGTTATCACATTATTGACAATGTCTCACATTGCCTCCTAGAATTGGTTGGAGGATGAGGGGCAGTCATGAGGTACAGGTGTCCTTTTTTGTTTTAACTAAATGAGATCATAGGAGACATTACTGCTTGGCAGTTTTATCTTTTCCATTTGTAATATGTTAAGATCCTCCTTGTTGATGGATATTAAGGTTTTTTTCAAAATCTTTTAATCGTCTAACATTGCAATGAATATCCTTGTTATAGACAACTTTGCAGATTTGTGTATATAATGTCTTCAAATCATTACATTTTGGTGCTTATTACCAAAGGTTTCAAAAGCAAAGTTTGAAAACTAGAAAGAGAGCCTGGAGGCAAAAATAAACGGTATGACATGTCCTTAGATTTATCCTCTTTGGTCTCTATCCTCAACTACTACAGATAATTGAAAGCAGACTATAGAAAAAGAAGAGAAGCAGAAAAGTTTATGAAACAAGCACAAGGATTTTCTTGGGTGTCATCTTTCAGCTTTTAGGAGAGATGTGACTTGGTAGTTTTTATCCTGGTAAACTATTTAGAAGAAAGTGATTTCATTTGTCACAAAATAAATAATATTTTTCTTCTTCAAGTCTTACCATCACTGAGATTTTCCTGTCCTTTGCAACTCTCAGATTTTCTTCCAAGAAATGCCTGTGATATTTGCTCCTTGTCTTGTAAATTTGTCATGCTCGTGTGCTTAACCTTACACATTTATTTTCTAATGTATGTACTGTGACTTGATTATAATCTTATAAACCCCTTAAAGGCAAGCTTGGTCTTCTCTACGTCCTTTGTAGCACCTCAGAAGCAAAATGCAATGCTGGAATTGGGAGGGAGGGCTCTGGAAGGGGAACACATGTATACCCATGGCAGATTCATGTCAATGTATGGCAAAACCAACATGATAATGTAAAGAAAATAAATAAATAAAATTAAAAAAAAAGAAAATGGTAGTGAATACTAAGTCACTTTCTAAACTGATTTCTCTAGAGACCTGCCTTATTTTTTTATCCAACACCATCTGATGAGTAAGGGAAATATTTTTTCCTCTGCCCCTTCCTAAGGTGGCCCAGTGCTTCACATCTCATATCCCAATCTGTGTTTCCAAGGTCTGGTTGGACCAAAACATGACATTTTGGTAGACAATGACCATGAACCTTTGTTTTGTTTCCTTTCGTGGGTCAGGTGGCCTCAGCTGGCACATAAGTAGAAACAGATGTTGAAAAGGGTAAGGAGGTATGCGGTGCCAATGTCTCAGTTCTGGGAAAAGGAAACACTTCACAGAGAATAGGTGCCACCTGTAGTGGTTATAGTTTGCCAAGTGAAACCAGTTTGGCTAATGATAGCTAAAAATAATTCCGAAGGGTATAAGGTAATGTTTGTTTATACGTGAGATTGAATGAGGGTGTATGTGTGTGTACATGTCTGTGTCTTTGTGTGTACCTGGTGCTCTACTCCAATGAAGCCTATTGACCCATTTATGAATTCCAATTACTGAAAAAATATTTTGATTTAATATTTGACCTGTTCAGAAGAATAGAGTTTTTAAATTGGTTTCTAATAGCCATAGATGAAAGAGTTTTAAATTTCCTTGTTTTCAACTATCTCATTGAGATTTGTTAAGCTATCGAGAAAGGATTTAGGGCTTTGAAGAACTATGCAACTTTACACAATGGTTAAATATTATTTAAATTTTCCTCCTAGCAGAATTTAATTATAGTTGGGGATTCATTATCAGTTCAGTTCAGTTCAGTCGCTCAGTCATGTCCGACCTTTGCAACCACATGAGCTGCAGCATGCCAGGCCTCCCTGTCCAACACCCACTCCCGAAGCCCACCCAAACTCATGTCCATTGAGTCAGTGATGACATCCAACCATCTCATCCTCTGTCGTCCCCTTCTCCTCCTGCCCTCAATCCTTCGCAGCATCAGGGTCTTTTCCAGTGAGTCAGCTCTTAGCATCAGGTGGCCAAAGTATTGGAGTTTCAGCTTCAACAGCAGACCTTCCAGTGAACACCCAGGATTGATCTCCTTTAGGATGGACTGGTTGGACCTCCTTGCAGTCCAAGGGACTCTCAAGAGTCTTCTCCAACACCACAGTTCAAAAGCATCAATTCTTTGGCAGTCAGCTTGTGCTTCCTGCAGCTCAGCATTTCTCTATAATCAAGGCCATTAGATGGAATGTAAATCCCCTGGAGAAGGAAATGGCAGCCCACTCCATATTCTTGCCTGGGAAATCCCATGGACAGAGGAGCCTGGTGGGCTATAATCTCTGGGGTCACAGAGTCAGACACGTCTTCAACAACAAGCACAAAAGCCATGTCTCTTTGGACAAATTACTGAACTTCTTTGTGCTTCAGTTTCCTCATCTGTAAAATGGATATAATAATTGTACCTATCTTGTGGGGTTATTGAGAAGAGTGAATGTTCTAAGAAAGTCACAGTAAACAGCACACAAGAAGTCATCTATTACTACTATACTTTACTACAACTACTAATGCTATTATGATGCCAGCCATCACTACTCCAATCTTTCAGCTTTTTCTGTCCACCTTTTCTCTTTTAATTCACAAAGATTGTCAATAATTTAATGTAATCATGAAATTCCACTGAAATTTGTGAAATAGTTTGTAAATATAAGAATCTATAATTTTCCTTGATGTTGGAATTTAAATCATGAGGCTAGATGTCTTGGGTAGGTCACCATGTTTGAAGTCCCATGCCTTGGATTTTCTAGTTCTGTCACTTATTAGCTTAGTGACCTTGGGAAAGTTGCCACATTTTTCTGGACTTTCTGTTTATTCAGCTGTGAAATGGAGGTGGTGAATGAATGAGATAATTTCTAACGTTTCTTCTGGAAGAAGCTTGGGAAGACTTAGACTCTGAAACCAAAATATAAAAAAAAAAACAACACTGTAATATTTTATACTACCAGTTGAACTTAACTGTTAGTTCAGTTTACCAAGACAAATTTAAAAGCAATCTACTATAAATGAAAAGCTTATGTAACAATTGAACAAAATAGTCTATAAAATTTATAAACAGGATTAAAGATAAGGATACTGGATTGTAAAACTTCAATGGCAGGGACAATGCATTTAATATGTATCCTTGTATCTCCTGAGGCTAGCAGAAGACCTGGTATGTGGTTAATATTCAAAGTTTGCCAAAATGGAACAAACAGAATTTAGAGTCACTGAGGCTTGTGATCTAAATAATATCCTACTTGGATTGGATTCAGGGTTTAAACTGTGAGAAAATTAGAATTTCTGAAATCTGAGGCTTTATATTAAAGGAGAAGTTCTCTTATGGTTGTTGGGTCAACATCATCATTTTCACCCAGGAACTTGTTAGAAATACAAATTTGGGGGCTCTCCCCCACATCTATTGCATGAGAAGCTCTGAAAATAGAGTCTAACAACCTGTGTTTTTGTCGTTGGTTTTTAATTAGACTTTATTTCCTTAGAGCAGTTTAAGGTTCACCACAAAATTGGGCAGAAAGTACAGAGAGTTGCTATATATCCCTGTCTATCCAGCCTACTTCCCTATCAATAGCCCCCACCAGAGTGGTACATGTGTTATAGTCATTGAAACTGCATTGACACATCATTATCACCCAAGGTCCCTAGTTTACATTAGTCTCATTCTTGGTGCTGTACATTCCACGGTTTTTGACAAATGTATGACATGGATCCACCATGACAGTATCACGTAGAATAGTTTCACTGCCTTAAACAATCTGTATTTTAAGAAGCCCTCTAGGCGATTCTCATGTACATTAGATTTTGAAACCACTGCATTACAGGATAGAATTTTTCAAAGCTAAATGGGAGAAACAGCCAAGCAATTAAGACTTTTAAATCCTATGTCTAAACTGAAGCTGTAATTGATTTATACCACTCTCCTCTTAGTGCACATTTGGATGTTCATGATCAGGACAGTTTTAAAAGGACTTGGGAACTCCCAGTGTCTGTGCTTCTGCTTCACTCTTTGATGAAACTGTGGGGCACTCTTTTGTCTAGCATACTCACTGGAAAGTAGGGGAGAGCTGTGGAAAGGACACATTTATTTCTAAGAGAATATATTTCATTATTGAAAATTTCAAACATATACAGAGGAGCAAAGTTTAATAAATCCTTACATACCCATTGCTAAGCTTCAGTAATTATCAACTTCTGGCCTATCTCACTTTATCTGTATTCACATTTATCCCTCCCTTCCTTCCAAATTACTTTTAAGCAAATCCAAGATAATGGTATCAGTTCATTTGTAAATATATATGGTCCAGAAAAATAGAAGAGAAGGGAACACTTCTCAACTAATTTTATGAAGCTACCATTGAAAGAAAGTGAAAGTGAAAGTGAAGTCTCTCAGGTGTGTCTGACTCTTTGCAACTCAATGGTCTGTAGCCTACCAGGCTTCTCTGTCCAGGGCATTCTCCAGGCAAGAGTACTAGAGTGGGTTGCCATTTCCTTCTCCAGGGGATCTTCCCAACCCAGGGATCGAACTGGAGTCTCCCTCATTGCAGGCAGACGTTTTACTCTCTGAGCCCACCAGAGAAGCTACCATTACCATGATTAAAAAAGAAAATCACCCAGAAACTGTTACTTTGTAACAGCAAAGTAAACTATAGACAAATATCCCTCATAAAAATGGATTTTAAAACGTCCTCATTATCAAACCAAATCTAGCAAAATATGGAAAAGGTAACACATCATGTCCAGGTGAATGCAAGGAATTGCATTTTTATCCAAGGAATGCAAGTTTGGTTCAACATTCAAAAAAGTCCATAAATGCGATTTACCAGAACAACCATAGGATTGTCTCAACAGATTCAGAAAAAGCATTTGACAACATTCAGCATTCATATTAACTTCTAATAAATTAGGACTAGAAGGAAACTTCTTTAGCCTGATGAAAGGAATCCATGCAAAACTTACAATTTCATAGTAATGGTGAGGGACTGCTTGCTTTCTTCTCAAGCATGGAATTGAGGCAAGGATGTCTACTCTCATCACTTCTATTTGACAGTATATTAGAGGCTCTAGCCTATATAAAAAACCAACAAATTAAAAGCATACAGATTAAAAAGGAAAAAACAAAATTGTTTTTACTCACAGAAATATGATTATCTACAAGGAAAAAGAAAACCCCAAAGAATCTACCAAAAAGCTACTTAGAACTTCTGTGTGAGTCTAGCAAGGGCACAGGTTACTAGGGCAATAAAAAAAAATTAACTGTATTTTTATATAGTGGCAAAAACCAATTGAAAGTTAGAACTTAAAATGGCATCAATGAATATGAAATGCTTTGGGGAATATCTGTTAAAATATGGTCAAAATTTGAATGCTGAAAATGATGCAACACTAATAAGAGAAATTATAGCCAAATCCTTAATAATACCCAGTGACACCATCTCTTGTATTTAATCCCTGGGTATTAATAGTCTCAGACTGTGAATAGGGTTGAACTGCTTAACAGAATATTGTGGACATGATCATGTATAACTTTCAGTTCCAGGTCATGGTAGACTCTGGGGCTTCCACATTGCTATCTTGGATCACTTGCTCTAGGAAAGCCAACCTCCTTGTCTGAGGAAACAAGTAGCCCTATGAAGACTCCCAATTTTCAGTGAGGATCTGAATCCTTTGCTATAGTCATGTGAGTTGTTTTTTTTATTCCCAGTCAAGCCTTCACATGACTGCATCCCAGGCAGACATCTTGCCTGTAACATTATGAACGACCTGAAACTAGAACAACCAAGCTAAATTGCTCCCACGCTCCTGAACCACAAAACCTCTGCAATAATAAATGCTTATTGTTTCAAGGCCCACCTGACATGTGAAGTCAAGAGGGCCTTAGGAAGCATCACTATGAACAAAGCTAGTGGAGGTGATGGGATTCTGGTTGAGCTATTTCAAATCCTGAAAGATGATGCTGTGAAAGTGCTGCACTCAACATGCCAGCAAATATGGAAAGCTCAGCAGTGGCCACAGAACTGGAAAAGGTCAGTTTTCATTCCAATCTCAAAGAAAAGCAATGCCAAAGAATGCTCAAACTACCGCACAATTGCACTCATCTCACACGCTAGTAAAGTAATGCTTAAAATTCTCCAAGCCAGGCTTCAGCAATATGTGAACTGTGAATTTCCAGATGTTCAAGCTGGCTTTATAAAAGGCAGAGGAACCAGATATCAAATTGCCAACATCCGCTGGATCATTGAAAAAGCAAGAGAGTTCCAGAAAAATGTCTATTTCTGCTTTATTGACTATGCCAAAGCCTTTGACTATGTGGATCACAATAAACTGTGGAAAATTCTGAAAAAGATGGGAATACCAGACCACCTGACCTTCCTCTTGAGAAACCTGTATGCAGGTCAGGAAGCAACAGTTAGAACTGGACATGGGACAACAGACTGGTTCCAAATAGGAAAAGAAGTATGTCAAGGCTGTATATTGTCACCCTGCTTATTTAACTTATATGCAGAGTACATCATGAGAAACGCTAGGCTGGATGAAGCACAAGCTGGAATCAAGATTGCCGGGAGAAATATCAATAACCTCAGATATGCAGATAGCACCACTCTTATAGCAGACAGTGAAGAAGAACTAAAGAGCTTCTTGATGAAAGTGAAAGAGGAGAGTGAAAATGTAGGCTTTAAGCTCAACATTCAGAAAACTGAGATCATGGCATCCAGTCCCATCACTTCATGGGAAATAGATGGGGAAACAGTGGAAACAGTGGCTGACTTTATTTTTCTGGGCTCCAAAATCACTGCAGATGGTGATTGCAGCCATGAAATTAAAAGATGTTTATTCCTTGGAAGGAAAGTTATGACCAACCTAGACAGCATATTATAAAGCAGAAACATTACTTTGCCAACAAAGGTCCATATAGTCAAGGCTATGGTTTTTCCAGTAATCATGTATGGATGTGAGAGTTGGACGGTGAAGAAAGCTGAGCCTCGAAGAATTGATTCTTTGGAACTGTGTTGTTGGAAAAGACTCTCGAGAGTTCCTTGGACTGCAAGGAGATCCAACCAGTCCATCCCAAAGGGGATCATTCCTCGGTGTTCATTGAAACGTCTGATGTTGAAGCTGAAACTCCAGTACTTTGGCCACCTGATGCGAAGAGCTGACTCATTGGAAAAGACCCTGATGCTGGGAAAGATTGAAGGCAGGAGGAGAAGGGGACGACAGAGGATGAGATGGCTGGATGGCATCACCAACTCAATGTACATGGGTTTGGGTGGGCTCTGGAAGTTGGTGATGGACAGGGAGACCTGGCATGCTGCGATTCATGGGGTCGCAAAGAGTTGACACGACTGAGCAACTGAACTGAACTGAACTGATTGTTTGAAGCCATTAGGTTTTGGAATAAATGGTTATGTGGTAACAGAAAACTAGCATAGCTTTTGTTACCTGGAAGTGAGGTGTTGCCACAACAAACATTTAAAAATGTGGGAGTGGTTTCAAATGCCACAGCTGGAAGAGGCTGTCACGATTTTGAGAAGCTTGTTAGTGAAAACCTAAGATATATTGAAGAGATGATCTTGTGATCTCCTTCATTCTGTTAATGTGGTGTATCACATTAATTGATTTTCATATGTTGAGCCATCCATGCATCTGAGGGATAAATCCCACTTGGTTCTGGTTGTATGATCCTTTTGATGTGCTGTTGAGTTGAGTTTCCTAGTATTTGTTGAGAATTTGTGCATCAATGTTCATCAGGGATACTATCCTGCAGTTTTCTTTTCTTGTCTGACTTTGGTATCAGAGTTAGGCTGACTTCACAAAATAAGTTTGGAAATGTTCCCTCCTCTACATCTTTTGGGGAAAAGTTTCGAAGGATTAGTGTTAATGCTTCTTTAAGTGTTTGGCAGAATTAAGTTTAAGTTATGCAAGATGAATAAATTCTAGATATCTGCTGTACAACATTGTGCCTGTAGAAAATAGCACTCTATTCTATTATGAAGAGGATAGAGCTCATGTTAAGCGTTCTTACCACAATAACATTTTTAAAGTAGAATAAAATTTAAAAAAGAAAATTGGTGTTGAGCACAGTTAAAATTGCTCACGTAGCAGAGCTGAGATTCTAATCTTGGTTCATCTGGCGCCAAAGCTTCCACTCCTCCACTACATCATTGTACTTCCCCTTCAAACAAATATGGGAAACTGGAAGAGGGAAATATCTTTAGAACAAGCCCTTTGAAACTAAATACAGTATGTTACTCCATAGGAAATTGAAGAACAGAAACAATGGCAGCCTTTACACGTAAGGTATTATTATATATATTATATATATGTTCATGAAAAATCACCTATTGTATTTTAAGGAGTCTCCCTCCTTCACAGTTATGGGAGATGTATTTTGAAGGATTTCCCTCTTTTCAGTCATGGGGATCGTTATTTAGGACCTTGTTATGAGGAAAGGACCTAGGCTGAAGAATTGAACAGGGATCAAAACTTGCAATCAGTCAATGTAAAATTTTTAAAAAGTAATAGGGACCAAACCTAGTATCTTGAAACTTCTCCACAAAAACCATTTTTTAACTGTTACAATATGTATGTATGGGAGGAATTATATATGTAAAAAATAATATTGAAGTTGCTAGCAAAAGCATGATGACATTTGAGAAGCCTGCTGGTGAGGGCTAGGAGGAAAATATCACTGGACACTGGAGGCAGCAAGTTTAGCAGAAAGACCAAATGTATTCAGGATTATTCAGTCAAACAGTTGAGTTTCTAAGAAACTTGGGGCTGTTGTCCCCCAGCCATGTCAGCAGAAGAAGGTAGAGAAACACTTGCCTCAAAGAGATTTGCAGTTGTGGACTTTGACTGATGGTGTCACGAAGAGCTGTAGGACAACTACAAAGTTTTAAGGAGGGTTATATTAGCAGAAATGTTACCAACTTAGGTGGATATCCACTTACTGTTCAAATTTCCTGATC
The DNA here is from genome assembly GCA_007570785.1 of Antilocapra americana. Lineage (NCBI taxonomy): Eukaryota > Metazoa > Chordata > Mammalia > Artiodactyla > Antilocapridae > Antilocapra > Antilocapra americana. The sequence goes on from ML662436.1 coordinate 2,193,908, forward strand.
GTCTTGCAATTTTAATTTCTTTCCCTTTTAGTACACTGATTTGTGAAGCCAGAAAGATCTAGATTTATACTTCTTATTTATCTATTCACTTATTTTTATTTTTGGCTGCACTGGGTCTTTGTTGCTGCACAGGCTTTTCTCTAGTTGTGAACAGCAGGGGCTACTCTCTAGTTGCAGTTCATGGGCTTCTCATTGCTGTGGCTTCTCCTGTTGAGGAGCATGGACTCTAGGGTGTGTGGGCTTTAGTGGTTGTGGTTCTCGGGCTCTAGTTGTGGTGCATGGGCTTAGTTGCTCCACAGCATGTGGGGTCTTCCCAGACCAGGGATCAAACTCATGTCTCTTGCATTAGCAGGCAGATTCTTTACCACTGAGCCACCAGGGTGGCCCAGAAAGACAGAGATTTAAATCCTTGCTCTTCCATTTACTAATGGTGTGGGCTGTCAAAGATACCTACATTTCCTGAGTCTCATAGGGTTGTTATGAAGATAAAATGAGAGAATATGTAAGAAACATTTTGTATAGCAGGTACTTAATACATTTGAGCTCTTAAAATGAATTATTATTGATAAATTAGGGCTTCTCTGAGATCAAGCTCCTGCTTTGGCACTGCCATGAAACCCACGAGGAAGCAGGGAGTATTCCAGGAGAATTGCTCCATGCTTTCTAAGCAGGAGAGAGAAGGCCAAGGACTTCTGTTCATATCCTCTTATCCACCTGGGCAAATGAGATGTTAACAAAGACACTTCCAAATTACAGAGAATAAGGATGGCCTTTAAGAGCTTTCTAAGAACCCAACACTTGTTGTGTTTATTATTACTTAAATTATGATTCTAAACTATCAATGAAAGTACTAAAAAATACAAAAGAGGATAGAGTAATACAGGTAACTGCTTCTATCTACCATTCCCATCCTGGTCTTCAGGAGTAATTATTTTTACATTTCATATGTGTCCTTCATCCATTTTCTTTTCTGCATATGTGAGTAAAAAGTACTCTGTGATTCTTGAAGATCATTTAAGTTCTCCATATTTTTTCTTGAATAATCTCTGTTAAATTCAGAGGTTATTCAAGTTTTCAGTCTGTTTTCTGTATGCAAACACACACATACATTTTCAGACTTTTTGAGTTTGCTAAGAATAATTTTGTTCTCCTAAAGCACAAGCTGGAATCAAGATTGCAGGGAAAATTATCAATAACCTCAGATATGGAGATGACACCACCCTTATGGCAGAAAGGGAAGAGGAACTAAAGAGTCTCTTGATGAAAGTCAAAGAGGAGAGTGAAAAACCTGGCTTAAAACTCAACATTCAAAAACCTAAGATCATGGCATCTGGTCCCATCACTTCATGGCAAATAGATGGGAAAACAGTGGAAACAGGGGCACACTTTATTTTCTTGGGCTCCAAAATCATTTGTGAATGGTGATGGCAGCCATGAAATTAAAAGTTGCTTGCTCCTTGGAAGAAAATCTATGACTAGCATAGACAGCATATTAAAAAGCAGAGACATTGCTTTGCTAACAAAGGTCCATCTAGTCAAAGCTCTGGTTTTTCCAGTAGTCATGTATGATGTGAGAGTTGGACTACAAAGAAAGCTGAGCACCAAAGAATTGATGCTTTTGAACTGTGGTGTTGGAGAAGACTCTTGAGAATCCCTTGGACTGCAAGGAGATCCAACCAGTCCATCTTAAAGGAAATCAGTCCTGAATATTCATTAGAAGGATTGATGCTAAGGCTGAAACTCCAATACATTGGTCACCTGATGTGAAGAGTGGACTCATTGGAAAAGACCCTGATGCTGGGAAAGATTGAAGGCAGGAGAAGGGGACAACAGAGAATGAGATGGTTGGATGGCATCACCAACTCAATGGACATGAGTTTAAGCAAGCTCCGGAAGTTGGTGATGGACAGGGAAGCCTAGCGTGCTGCAATCCATGGGGTCACAAAGTGTCAGACACAACTGAGTGAGTGAACTGAACTGAACTGAAAACTCCTGAAGAATTTTAGAGATGTTTGTAGTCCAAGGTCCTCATTTTAGACCCTGAAGACTTCTTGAAACTGATTATCAGAGCTAGTGCTCTATATTACTCCAATTCATTGGAATCTAGCTTTTGATTTTAGGAGTTAAAGAAAAGTGAAAAATGACGTCACAAACTGCATTGTGTTCAACAGTGTTTCTAGATCAGAGAAAGTGATTTAGATAATTCATCTTTCTTGAAACTCAATTTTGGTGTCTTCCTCCTTTCCAACCTCCCCCAAGCAGTTCTTTTTCTCAGAATACCATTTATCAAAAAACATAACTCGGAAAGAATGGGAGAATTGCCTCAATAAACATAAAAATCTTATCTTCTGTTTAAAGCTATAATTCTTTGTATCAAAATGAATGGTTGTTACCATACTGTTGACTTCAGACTTCCTTGACATTTTCTTCAGCAGTAGATAACATTTCAAGCTGTAAATACTGAATTCTAATTTGAAGTACTCTATTAAGGAGAATTTAAGGTCTCTTTATGTTGCAAATGCTCTTACTTTTGGAAGATGCACCTGGAATCATGGCAAATACATTCAAAGGTACTGCCATCTCACATTAGATTTTTTTGGTTGAAAAATATTTAAAAGTCTTAATAATATTGAGTTTGCTAAGAGTAATTTCATTCTCATGAGTTATACTTTTAAAATTTCTCACAAATTTTTGTAGTCTTTGAAAAGCTCACTATGACTGTAATACCCAGTGCATGAAATAGTCCTGGAGCTATAATGTGTTAATTTCAAAGTTTTGGGGAACTTTTCTGTTCTCATGAACAAGAGTTTAACATGATGTTTCTCTACTCTGGCTACATATTAGAATGACATTAAAACACACAAAAAATCAGTTGCACAGGTTTTATTCCCAGAGATTCTGACTGAACTGATGTAAGATGTAAGATGTAAGGTACTAGTAGTTTTTCAAAGCTCCCCAGACCCAGGATATTCTAATGTGTAGTCAGGATTGAGAACCACTGTTTTGTTGTTAATAAATACATTTTCTAATAAATAAAAATGTAATTTAAATAATTTAAAAACAAAGCTAAAGAACTATACAATAAAGCGTCTAATAAAAAAACATGAACTGTATATCTAGTTCAATTACTTTTAAAAAGTCTTAAATTCTGGTGTTTGCATATATGTGTCATAATTCCCTTGCTATGAAAAATGAAATGATTACTTTGCTGAATGAATAGGGACTGCCCAGAAGTCTGCCATCTGTACTCAAGGAGCAGACCTCTGGTATTAAAGTGGGTTTCTGGGTACACAGTGTGAGGTGAGACCTTATGGTGCTGACATCTTGGGAAGACTCTCTCAGTGTTACATGATAGAGAAGATTCTGTGCTGCGGAGTGTGGTTGTAGAGAACCTTTTCAATACTTCTTCAAGAGGCAAATAATCAAGACCTGTCTTTAGTGGCTAATGGCTGTTGACTGAAGACAGGAGACTGAGTTAAATAGGTTAATAAGGGCCCCTATAATTCTGGGTTCCATTTCATAGGAGGGACAGCATCAAGGAGTTGGTTGACAGGCAGTCTCATAAGAATTATTATCAGAAGCAACCCCAAATATAACCCAACATCAGTTCCATGAGGTAGCCTGCTACCTACATGATTATGAGGTAGCATTTAGCATACTACATGCTACATGATATGGGAAAAACATTAACTATTTGATATTGGAGATCAAGTCAGGAAGAAGAGTGTAGAGACTAGGAGGATAGTTTGGGGTCAACACACGAGATTGATTTTCAAATGTATAATTCTAAAAGTTGAGGCAAGAAAGGGTCAGAACTTGATGGTCGACTTAATATAAGAGTAAATTAGAAAGAACCAATATGTTAGGAAAGAAGAAGTGGCAATATTGAGTGATGCTTAGAGTGGGAGGGCAGAAAGACAAGAAGTAGCTTTTTAGTGACTGTTTTATCAAGAGGTGTATTTTAGTGAGAGATGAACTAGCACAAATCTGCTTTATTAACTTTTGAAAAAATATTTATTTATTTATTTGGCTGCATCCGGTCTGAGTTTGCATCATGTGTAGACTTTCATTGCAGAGCATGGGCGCTCTAGTTGTGGCTTGCAGCCTTGGTAGTTGCAGCCTGCTTGAACTTAGTTGCTCCATGGCTTAGTTCTCCATGTTGTTAGTTCTCAGTTCTCCAAACAGTGATCGAACTCAAGTCCATTGCATTGCAAAGTAGATTCTTAACCACTGGACCACCCCATGAATCTGCTTTAGAGTACAGCTTTAAATTCATCCTGCCTTGGCTCATATCCTGGCTCCACCACATGCAAGCTATGTGGCAATGGGCAGGTTACTTAACCTCTCTGAGTCTTAATTTCCGCATCTATGAAGTGAAAATAATAATAGCACCTACCTTGTAAGACACTGGTGACGATTAAGGGAGTCAACACATGTAAAGTGTACACAAGAAGACCTGATTTAATAAATTTTAATTAGTTATATTTATGACGCATTTTGATGCTAACATTGGAAGACAGTGGAATATTTCAGAGGAGGACTGAAAAAACTTGTCTTCAATTAATTGGAAGGTTAGAGAAAACAGCTATGAAAACTACATTAAACTTGTCCCCAGTCTCACAATTAAATGAAGACAGATACAGACCCAGTAAATATGATATAAAGCAGGGTATCATATGTGCTACAACAGATAAAGAATAATGGGTTCTTGGAGTATGGAGAGTATAGTAGTCCTTAGTTGATTGTCTCCTTAACATTCATATCCTGTTACTTTCTACAAAAACCTTTAGATTTTTCTTTGAGAAATAGTCCCTACCCCATTTCAGTGTTGTGGTTTTGATGTTATGGACCCCACTCTTAATTGCTTGGGCTTCCCTCGTGGGTCAGATGGTAAAGAATCTGCCTGCAATGCAGGAGACCCATGTTTGATTCCTAGATTGGGAATATCCCCTAGAGAAGGGAATGGTTACCCAATCCAGTATTCTTGTCTGGAAAATTCCATGGACAGAGGAGCTTGGTGGGCTACAATCCTTGGCGTTGCAAAGAATCAGACATGACTGAGCGACTAACACACTACCACTACCAGACTCTGATTAACCTCACCCTATTGGCATCCTTCCTGGTCTGAATGTTTGTGTCCCCCTTCCCCAAATTAATGTTTTGAAATCATAACCCCCAAAGATGATGTATGAGTAGATGGAGCCTTTGATAGGTGATTAGCTGATAAGAGTAGAGCCCTCATGAATGGGATTAGTATTCTTTTAAAAGAAACCTCACAGAACTCCCCAGCCTTTTCTGCCCTGTGAGGATACAGTGAGAAACCTGCAAGCCCAAAAAGGGTCCTCACCGTTATCTCAGACCTCTAGCCTCCAGAATTGTAAGAAACAGATTTCTGTTGTTGGAATGTAACCAGCCTTTGGTGTCTTGTTATAGAAATCCAAATGGACTAAGATACTGCCTCCTTGTAACTGCTATAGGGATGAGCAAATGAGATGCAAGAAGATGTTTGCTGAAGACAAAGAGTCTTTCTAATTTTTTTTTTCTCAAGAGCTCCTGGCAAAGAATTTTTTGTGTATACTGTGGTATGAAGATGTACAGCTAGTCTTTTTTAACAGTAAGGAGAACCTGATGGCAGAATTGAGCAAATTATACAGAAAAATAGCAAGATGACGCACTGAGATTCTGGATAAAATTATCTGAAATCAGCCCATAACTTATAGCAATGTGATCCAATACATTTAATCCAGATTGAGTTGGTTTATTTCTGTTGCTTACAATTCAAGGGGGCTTCCCTGGTGGCTCAGACATAAAGAATCCGCCTGCTAATAGAGGAGATATGAGTTTGATCCCTGGGTCAAGAAGAACCCCTGGAGGAGGAAAAGGCAACTGACTCTAGTATTCTCGCCTGGGAAATCTCATGGACAGAGGGACCTGGCAGGCTACAGTCTATGGGGTTAGAAAGAGTTGGACACGACTTATTGTTACATAAGTAACAATGTACATACAATCCAAGGACTTCTGACTATTGCAGGTACGGAACGAATAATTCAGTTGGATGGAGCTGCAGCAGTAGGAGTTGAGGAGACATCTTAGTGCCTGGTTTTGAAGGGAGGCCAGTCTCCTATAGGCAGATTTTGAAATAAAGTATATTCCAAGCAAAGAGAACTAACATTGGGCAAAAGCCTGGAGACCAGAGAGTATAATGCATTTTTTTGTAAGTGATCAGTGGACTCTGTATAGCTGGATATAGAGTATGTCTATGGTATACTAGAAGATAAGCTGGAAAAACAGGAAGCAGGCAAAGAATGAAGCTTTGAGCACCAGGCTTAGTATTTGGGACTTTATGTTGTATGCAAGTACAAACAGTCAAAGATAAAGGACAGATGAACCTGGTGTTTTAGGAAGATAACTTTGGCAGCAGAGTGATGGATGGATTGGAAAATTCCAGAACAAAGTCAAATGGTCATGAATCAAGGCAGTTTGTGAAGCAAAATAGGGGTTAGATATGAGAGATATAAAGAAAGTAGACAAGGTTGGTTTGAGTGGAAGTAAAAAGCCAGGGGAGTAGGAAGGCTGCAAGGTATGGAGTACAAGCATTTAAATGGACTCTGCGCTTGAGACACCTTCATGAGGCAGTGCAGGAGTGCAGAGACAAGTGTTCAGTTTCATACACTTTGAATTTAAAAGATTGGTGGGGCATACACATGAATATATCCAGGACAGATTGGAATTAGAGTCTGAAGCTAGAGTAGATGTCAGAGTTGGAAAGCACAGCTTTGCATGTTATCCCCATAAAGAAGAGAGTTGAAGGCACAAGGGAAAATGAAATTCTTGAGCAGTTCATGGGAGAGGAAAAGGGATATGACCAAGAATGATTTGGGGATTCCCTATGTCTAGAGTTGAGCAAGGGATTCCCTTGTAGCTCAGCCGGTAAAGAATCTGCCAGCAGTGCTGGAGACTCGGGTTCAATCCCTGGGTTGGGAAGATCCCCTGGAGGAGGGCATGGCAAGCCACTCCAGTATCCTTGCCTGGAAAATCCCATGGACAAAGGAGCCAGCTGGGCTGCAGTCCATGGGGTTGCAAAGAGTTGAGCATGACAGAGCAACTAACGCTTCACTTCAGAGTTGAGCAAAAGAGCTTAAGCTGATGAAAGGCATTGGCTGGAGAGGTAGGCAGGTATAGTGTAATGAGACTCAAGCAAACGCAGAGCTTCAGGATGGGCTTGACAACGGATGGATGTGGTCGAGGTTCTGGGCAGAGTCAAGTCTAAGAAGAAGCTACTGTGTTTGAGAAGAGAAGAGGGGGGATGGCCTTTCTCTTTCCAGAACTTTTAGATGAGGAAAGGTAAAAATAACCAACAACCAAGTAGCCTTAGGGAGAATCAAGGTCAAGGTCCTTATTCCTTAGGATAAGGAAATGTAAGTGTTTTTGTATACAATCCAAAGATCATTTTGTCTAATATTTTCGATGTGTTGCTTTGTTACTAGACTCATTTTCTCCACATCTGGAACTTCTATTTATATTATGTGATCAGATGCGTGAAATGACTCCCTTATGGCCTTTCATCTGCCTGTAACCAGCCTGACCAATTTGGGGATGATTATCAGTTATATCTGAAGTTGCACTTTTTATTTTATTTAAAACTTTCCCTCTGTGTGAGGTGTTCCTTGCTGAGTTTTTCCACTTGGTTTTATTACGTACACCAAACAGTGACGTGTGAGAAATGAATGTTCAGAAACACACGGAAAGAAAATTTTTATTTGTGCCTCAAGGGATTCCTCACCAGGGTTTTGGAAACTCTGGAAACTAAATTTATATACAAAGAACGTAAAACTTTTCTGCTTTCATTGATTAGCTCTCATTGCTGGTGAAGCAACATTACTGGGAAATGCTATCTTTATTCTGTAGAAATGTGAAAAGCACTGAAAACTAATACAACTAACCTGAAAGTGGGTATATGCTTCCTGTGAGGGATGAGTGACTTATAGTTATTCTCTAGGAGACAAAGCATTTGTTTTTTTCACTATTTAGTTCTTTGAAAGCTTGATAAGATTTTAAGAGGGGAGATGGCATTAATTCACTGGAAAATGGTTACAATCTGCAAAGGGCACAGACATGAAATTTGGGTCACACGTTTTTTGTATAGCACATTCAAATCTTATAATGCTTTTTTTGTTACAATAAAAAACAAAACTCCAATATTCACTGATTAATAAATTAAGAACTTTTTCACTCTGTGTCTGTTGATGTTGTTTAGTTCTATTTATTCCAGTAAGTTGCTTTCTGTAAAGGTAATTGTGATGAATACTCAAGAGACATATGATTCTGAGGAGGAAAAAAAAGTGAAGAAACAAAGAGCAGAAAACAAAATAATAAAAATAGTTTGAGCTTCATCAGTGTATTAAGGAAGGATACACAGAGATTGTGCTAGGCATTGAAAATGCAAAATAGAGTTGATTTGATTCCTACTTTTGAGGGAGAAACATTCACATGAACATAGTCATATTATCATATATTGTATAAGTGCTGTGTGTGTATAAGAAAAAGAAAGCAATTTCTTAGCTCTATGCATAACAAAATAGTCCAAGTATAAACTAACTTGTTCTAGGGTAAAGTATAAATTCAGTATAGCTTTGGATATATTTATATTTTTATATGACTGTTATATAAATGTGAATTTAAGAATGATTTGTAAAGTTCATTTTATATAGCTAGCACATATAATTTGAACCCCACAGTATTTTTGACAATAGCTCTATTTAATCAGACATAACATGATAAGTATGTACTGTACAGGGTACATATTATTAAATAAGCATCAACATCATGCATTTAATCATTCTTATTATACCTTAATAACCATCCTGCTAAACTCAGCTACCTGCTCAGGTAAGATTTAACCTCTGCCTATTTCTTTGAGGAAGATCTCAGTTGAAGAAGGCAGTTGAATAAAAAACTTAACCATTACTTGGGAAAGTCTTTTGAACTGGGTATTGAAGGACAAATAGAAGTCCTGGAGACAAAAGAACCCCCCCAAAACCATGGTAGAAAACAAATGCTCCAAATGCACAAGTAATTATGTATACAGGAGTGCCTGCTTTTCTTTGAAGGATAAAGTGAAGATCCAGTTGGGATGGGGTTTCTGGAGTGGGAGATGGAGCGATCTAGTGATGTGTCCTTAATTCTGCCTTGATTGTTCACCTAGAGTGATTCTGCTAGTCACCTTTGGCCTTCCATCCACCCAGCAAAATGGAAGCCATCATCATGGAGAGGCTGAGGAAGCCAATGACACCTACTGACTCAGCCTCCTCCCCTGAAGGAGACCAGTCCTTCAAGAAACTGTATGTATTTGGAAGAGTGCTTCTTGTGTATTTACTGCCTCTCTGCTTTGAAGTTCTGATTTCACCATTTACAGTTGTGGGACTTTGGAAAATTTCTTAAACATGCAGATCTCTTGCCCCACTCCCTTTTGAAAATAATTATAGTATCTTCTCCACTGAGTTATTGTAAACATTACAATAAGATAATTCAAGGAAAATACCTGGCACATATAAAGTTCTCCAAAAATTGACTTATTATTATTGTTATTATTTTTATTTTTAAAAAGCAATGAGTCTCTTGGCTTCTAGCCAATCATTAACTAATTGTAAGAAAACTATGCATGGATTGTTTGCAGAGAGGTAAAGCAACTTCTTTTCTGTTCTGGAAGACTCTGAGGAAGGCAAAGGAACATTTATTTAAGGATAGTGATTTCTTGTCCCTCTTCTTCACTGAGAATTGCTAACAGTGCTTGCTGTCTTCGTGGGATGTTGCAGCAATGAAGTGAGTGATGCAGTGAAGCATTCACAACAGTGCCTGCTCACAGAGTGTACTCAGTGAATGTTGGCTGCTATTATTATTTTCTAACATCCTTCTCTGGTGCCATGTGGATTTTCAGTTGATTATTTAAATTCTCTGCATGCTTTCCACTTTTTAAAATTGTTATATTGATATTTGTGTGATGTAACAAGAAACTATATGGGTGAGCTTGGAGAAGGCACATAGGCACGCATATTTATAGTAATTGAGATTTTTCCTGTGCAGGTGGCAAGTAATGAAGTCTGTTTTATAAATATATTGCAAACTCCCCCAAAGGATGGAGAGTTTGCAATATATTTATCTAAATGTAAGACTTTATGAATGAAACCAAATACTGATAGAATCATCCAAGGCAAGCCTGACTTTGTGGTGAAAATCTTCTTTTCCTTGAACATACAAATATGTTTTAAATTTAAGTTAAAAATAATTCACACAGAGTAAAATACACATGGGTGTGTAAGGAAGATGGATAAGGAGAGATAAAGGGTGCTCGTGATCTCCCAGTGCATGAGTGTCATGAGTACAATGGGCTGTGAAGTCCAGCCAACATCTGGCAAGGTAGTCAGGACTCTGGTAGGTTAAAGCAAAAACAAATATTGGAAACAAATTAAGTGAAGTAAACAGGGGAAAGTCACATGCAAATATGTAATCAACAAATGGTGATAGCTGAAAAATATAACTGCTGCTAGAAGAGAGAGTTGATCTTGATTTATATATTTTATTTGTACAAGTCACACTTTCTCATTTTGACAGAATGTTGTAGAAATATATGAATTAAAAAGTGCAAGTTCCCATCCATCTGCTTCTCTGCTCCAACCTTTCCCAGAAGTAATGTCAAGATAACTGACTGTGGAAGAGTCAATGGTATTATACAAGACCAGGCAGCACTTTGATTATAGTTACTTAAAACAGATATTTTTTAAAATCATGGAAAAATTGAAATGTATAAATGTAGAGAGAACAGTAAAATGAATCCTTTTTTACTCATCATCCAGCTTCCACAGTTATTAATCTTTTGCTAGCCTTCATACTTTCTAAGACATAAAGTCCAAAATACTGGTGGTGATGGAACCAAAGCTGGCACCATGGAGTGTAACTGATGCATTATGCTTTGGTGATACAAACCATTTCTATTCCTTGTGCACAAAGCCCGATGAAACAGCTGGCGATGCAGAGCACGTTGTGATTAAGTTAAATTTGCCCTGGGTGGAGCTAGCGTGAGGACTGCTCATTTCTGTTCATGTTGTCTATATTTTTACCTTCTGTACCCTAGTTCCTCATGTAGGAGGTGATGAGAAATTGTTGAAGAAATGAGCCTAATTTGCCATTCAGATCTTAGCAACATGAAAGAGACTGGGCATTGTAGTGTAATTAATCTTCGCAGAATGCTTTCTAATGATCATTGGGTGCTTATTATGTGCTAGGTGCTTGTACTTACCAGGTGTTAAGTCATGCTTTATGTACAGTAAATCATTCAATTCCTGAAAAATCCCTTGGCAAAAGGTACTATTATTATCTTTTAGTTTCTTAGATATGCAACCAGTAAGTTGGTCTAGATCATGTGGCGAGTAAGAGGTAGACCTGGGAGGTAAGCCCAGCCAGTAGCCTGTGTGTACTTAGCATCACTCTTGGTTCCTAAAGATGTCTGAATATCATTTATGGGAAGCTGAACACACTTGCATACTTCGAAAGGTAGTGATCTTACCTGTACTGCCTGATTAACTCACAAATCACTCCTTTGCAGCAGTGCCAGATAATGGGAGGGTATTGCACATGGAACAGACTTTAAAAAGGAAAAAACAGACTTTGTCATTTTTCATGAACACAAGGCACTTCTTTGTGCTGCGTGGGAGGGAATGTGGTAGACTGATTTCATTGAGATCCTGCCAAATTCTGGTCTTGTGGCCATCAAAGACGCATCATTTCCTCTAAGACTTCTAAGGGGGCTATTACCATGGGCCTGCAGGTTCTGGTTTGCATTCAGAGGAGACACTATCTTCTTAAGTGAGACGTGGAAGAGGAAGTGTCACGAATTGTAAATAAAGTTGAGAGAGAAGAATTGTTTGGAGATGGAGAAAAATTGCCTGCTCCAAACCAGGTTCCATCTCCCTCCCCCTTATCCAACTTTGCCAGAGCGCATCCTGTTTTCCTTGCTAAGTTTACTTGCAGGAAGAGAAGAATTTCTTTTAAGTATACCCCTGGCCCTGACAAATAGCTCCTAGATTAAATATTAGTGTATTTATATAGTGCAACACCATGCCACTATCCTAAGACTTGATGTAGAAATGATCTCCAAGTATTTTTTAAAGTGAAAAAAGCCAACACTCAAATGGTATTTATACCAAGGCTACCCTTTGGAAGGAGGATCATGATATACCTTTATTTGCTTGGAAAAATAGGAAAGGTAAAAATACTTGCCTCTAGGACTTCCCTGGTGGCTCAGTGGTAAAGAATCTGCCTACCAATGCAGGAGACATGGGTTCAGTCCTTGGGCCAAGAAGATCCCATATGCCTGGAGCAACTAAGCCTGTGTGCCACAACTTCTGATTCTGTGTTCTAGAGCCAGGGAGCCACAGCTCCTGAGCCCACATGCCACAGCTCCTGCAACCTTTGTCCCCTAGAGCCTGTGCTCTGCAGCAAGAGAAACCACTGCAATGAGAAATCTGCACATTTCAACTAGAGAGCAGTCTTTCTACCCTCCACTCCCTGCAACTAGAGGAAGCCCACACTCAGCAGCCAAGACCCAGTGCTGTCAGAAATAAATAAATAAAAATTTAAAAAATATGCTTGTCTCTGCTGAAGGAAAGACTTTTCATTCTAAAACTTGCCATATGAAAAATAACTTTAACCATAGACATGCATTACATTTCAAAGTTAAAGTATTTCAGCTGTCAACCTGGTACAGTAAGGGCTTCCCTGGTGGCTCAGACAGTTGGATCCCTGGGTTGGGAAGATCCCATGGAGGAAGGCATGGCAACTCACTCCAGTATTCTTGCCTGGAGAATCCCCATGGACAGAGGAGCCTGGCAGGCTACAGTTACTGGTATCGCAAAGAGTCAGACATGACTGAGAAACTAAGCACAACACAGCAAAGATATAGTAAGTATTAAAAAAAAAAATAGAAGAAAATGGAGACTTTACATTAATTGTATTTCAGGAGGAGGAGTTTGGATTAGATGTGGAAATGAAATATTTCTACCTCTTCATCTTCCTGAAAGATGGTCCTTTAAGTTGTCATTTAAAACCACCAGGGAAGTAAGAAGCTGCTGTATAGCACTGGGAGCCCAGTCTAGCTCTCTGTGATAACCTGGAAGGATGTGATGGGGGAAGTGGGGGAGGCTAGGGAGGGAGGGAATGTATGTATAATTACGACTGATTTGCATTGTTGTATGGCAGAAACCAACACAATATTGTAAATTTTAAAAAAAATAGAAAAAATAGGAAAAAGAAAAATGTGCCTGGAAAGTAAGAGATGGAGGGATCTAGAAGATTCTATGTAATGAAGTTAGAGGACATTAAACTTCCCAGGTTTGGGGAGAAATGGACAGAAAAGAATACATGTGGTTAGAAAGGAATCCGAGTTCTCCTCTAACAGAGCCGCGAGGAGTCTACACCTGTGAGAGAGTCGAGAGGTTTGGCACAGACTGTTCCCGGTGCCCAGGGTGGGGGAGCTTTGCTTCATTGCCCCTCCAGTGAAGCCCGTCGCTGCCAGCCTCCTTCCCCTCGGCCTAAGGGGATCCCGTCTGGAAACTGTGCTCTTGAGAAGGCCGGGGAAGCGTCACGCTAGGGACTCCTGGTCAGGCCACCCGGTGGACAAAAGCTCCTTTTCAAGGAGACACACGCCCAAGCCCTGGGTACCTCCAGCTCTTGGGAGGCACGAGGTAGGTTTTTGGTGAAAGGTATGTACAGAGGGAGGGTCTCAGATTTAAATGCTCTAGGGGGTCAGACAGGTAACTTAAGAACGTTCGAAGCCATCAGGTGTAAGAGGAAATAGTGGGAACTTTGGAGAACTGGGTAAGTGAATATTCGGACTAAAGGCATTCAGATTCATATTTTTCGACTATAACTGTGCTGGCCAAACAAAACACTCTGGAGTCTGGCTGGAGTCGCCACCAGGTTGCCATCCTGCGTTCTCCTCGGCTCTGTATCCGATTCTCCCGGGTTGCTGCAACCTGCCGCTGAGCCTCCGCCCGTCCCCCAGCCACTTCGGGCGCGCGCAGAGCCAAGACCGTCCCAAACTTTGGCGCCCCTCCAGACGGCGCAGTCAACCTCGCCGTGCTCCCGGTGTTGCTCCCCAATATCTCGGAGGTTTGGGGGAGGCACTGGGCAACTAAATCTTGGAGTGCCTCAGAAGCCTTTGCGGGCTACATTTTCTTTCTGCCAGATATGGGGTTGTTGCACCCGGGACGTTCTCCCTTGGGCCACTCTGGACCAGACGCAGTTCTGGGCAAGTGGGGGAGATACAGAGATGGAGTGGGCGTGGGAAAGCACCGGATCCACGCACCGAACCAGGCCGAGGGGCGGGGCTGGTCTCGAAGGGAAGCCCCGCCCTTCATAGCCCCGCCCCTGCGCTCTAGAGTTTCGGCTCTGGCTCCCACCCAGCACTGAGTCCCAGGACTCCGAGAAAGCCGGAGGTGCATGGTTGCGTTTCCTCCGCCCGCGCGAGGCATCACTTGCGCGCCACGGAAAGCCAGGAGCTGTCCGGCAGCTGGGATTTTCCTCTCCGACTGGCACCGCAGACGCTCCTGCAGCCGCGGCCGGAGCTGGGGGGCACCCTCGTCCAGAGCGCCCCAAAGCCCTGCGCGGCTGCGCACGTTCCATCTCCGCGCCTTTTTAGCGGAGCAGGACCAGAAAGAGAACGGGCGCCTGATTTCTGGGCATTGCGCCCGGCGCGAGGTGCGGGATGGAGAGCAAGGCGCTGCTGGCCCTTGCTCTGTGGCTCTGCGTGGAGACCCGAGCTGCCTCTGTGGGTAAGGAGCCCACTCCCTAGAGACAAAACGGAGAGATTGGGTGCGGGTGGAGAGATAGGGATGAGGAGAGGACCTGGAAGCAGGACCTAATCGGGACTGATAGAGCTGGAGAGGTGAAAGTGACTTGACACTGTGTTCTCTCAGTTACCAAAGAGAAAACTGAAGCTCAGTGACTGACCCAAGTTTACCCAGAAAGTTCGTAGTCTCTTGAGCCTAGTTCCATCTCCGCGACTCTGTTTTCCGACAGGGACCTGGGCTGGAGAGTGTCCTGCAGAAGCCGATACACCCTCTGGTTCTTGGGAGGCGGGAGTGGGAAGGCGCCCCGGGCTGACAGGCAGGAGTTGCCCCCGCAGGCGGGAACAGGCGGTGAAACCTTGTCCGGTTGCGCGCACCATCCTCGCCCGAGCGCGGGGAAGGAAGCCCTCTGGGAGCCGGGAGCCAGCTTTGCCGGAGGGCACCGTGCGCTCAGCTTTGCCTCTGTAGGAGTCGAACCGGGACTCCGGTCTGATGGTCGGATGTTCCTTTTTGATTCGAGCTCATCTATACCCACCCACTGTATGAGGTGGGGTCCAGGGGAGAGCGAAACTTTTTCTTCTTCCTGGTGCAGGACAGCACTCTCCTCGCGGAGAGAAAGGGGAATGAGGCCTTGGACCCGGGGCTGTGACAGCTTCCCAAAGTGTCTCCAAGTAATAGACACCTTATTGTAAAACAGTTTAACATCTTTGAGAGCGCTGTGGTCTTTTGGGTAAGCACATGGTCAGAGGTTCACGTTCTGAAAACTCTCTGAGCGATTTGGTACTAGATTGGGTGCCACTCGCCACTCTCCTTGCCGTCTAAAATTTCTCTTCTTCAAGTTTAGGAACACACATTCCCTTGTTGCAATAAATGTCTTTTCTCTCTCTCTTTCTCCTTTCTACCCCCTTTCCCCAACCCTGCCTTTCTCTCTCACCTCTCTGTAGCCAGTTTGCTGGTTTCCAGATTTCCACTCTTCAGAGGGCCAGAAGGAAGAGGGTGAAAAAGAAAAAAAAGCATAATTCAGGGGGAAATTCTTATAAAATTAAAATTCCTTATAAATTAAAGAATCACCTGTCTTTTTTTTTAGGGCAATCACATGCATATACAGTAACAGGATCATCTGTCTGTAGTTACTGAATTTTCTTAATGATGACTTGGTTCATCCATGCCAGCTCTACCAGGGACACTCATTTGTCCCTGACAAGACCTCTCTCTGTCTCCCTTTAGGGGGAGAGAGTGAAGTTCTGGAACTTGTGGTTTGTTCTGTATTCCCCAAAGATGTGAGTTGCTTTTAAGCCCAGGGTGTTCCATAGCACAGCAGTAGGAACTGTAATCTGGTTGCCCTGAATATAATGATGAGGTTGCCCTTTTGGAGTGTGTGACATGCTTAATTGGATTGGGCTATAATTGATGCCATCAAATTTTAGAGACAGAGGCACTGTTGTTTTTCCTTCCTGTCTTTGAGCTGGAAGGGTAATAGTGCACAAATGAATTAATTTTGGTTATGGGATTTGAACATAGAAGAGCTTTTTATTGAGTAGCAGTGTATGTACTTCTTAGAGTTATTTCTTTAGAACTTTATGAAAAGCAGAGCTCAAACTTGCCAATGAAAGTGAATGAAGATTATTGGAGCAAAAAGAAATTGAGCATTAGTCTACATGTATGAATTTGAAGTTATCATTACTGATAGCCTTGTAGAATAGTTTTTTGTTGGAGATATGTCTCTAGAATAGTATGATGTTGTTTTGGTTGCCTATGAATGGAGAACTTTTCTTTTTTAACATAGGAGAGTGTGTCCAGAGTGTGTGATCATCTGTGGAGGTGATTTATGAGAGATTTTCAAGAATGTTTCATTTTGATGATGGTGGGAACATGGCTTATTTAGAGCTTAGTCTTTACTACCATTTTTTTTCTCTTGTGAATGTGCACAAATAATGGATTGTTTCTTATTTGGGTCATCATGTCAATTGTATTAAGTTACTGTTTTTGACACGTTTCTCAGCTGAGTGTTTCTCAGTCACACTTGAAATTTGTGCTCATCCAAATGAATTGTTTTCATTTTCCTTTCCTTAGATGCAGCAGGGCTCGATTATTGGAAGACTTTTCTTCTGCTTTTAAACATTTTGCTTTACTGTTTGCCTACTTTGGGGGTGATTATTTCCTTCAGGTTCAAAAGTACTCTGCTGATTAACTAACTGAACATGACCCCCCCCCAGACCACAGCTATCCAAGAGTGGCGCATCAACCACGTATGCCTGCCTCACCTGAAATGCTTGTTAAAAGGCAGATTTGTAGGCCTAGTCATGTACTGATACATGCTAAAGTTTAAGACTGCTGCCCCCGAAACATGTCAGGTCCAATGCCTATTGGCTTCTGAGATTTACTGATATAACAATTTCCAGTTTTTAAAATAAATTTTGGTATTGAGCAACAAATCTACTAACAACGTATTTTGCACATCTGAATGAATGTATGAGAACACGTGTGATCAGTTGTTCGTTTTGCCTGTAGCTGTTCACGCTGGGTCCACAGAGTCAGTGTTCTGCACATTTACCCTAAATATTTGCTCATATTTATTTATTCATACTTCTTCATATTTGCTAATACTTTTTTATTTGCTCAACAATGTGAATCCCAGTTTAGGCCTATAGAGTCATTTGTTCTTAGTGGATGTGAGTTAAGGGTCATATGAAGCTTGGGTGTTACCTAGCATCAATCCCTTTTTAAGGTGGTGTTTTGAAAATCTGGATATCAATTAAGACCCTAGCATGGTAGACAGTTTTTCTTTCTCTGATGCTTTTTCAGTACCTGGTAGCTCTTTGCATTTAGTTGGCAGTGAACTCAGTTTTCTTGCTGTGGAGTGACCTATGGCAAGGAAACTGTGTGGTATATTTAGGTAGACACTTTTCCTGTGTTCCAAGCTTGGTATCAGGACAAGCTCAACGCTTTGATTAATAAGTTGAAATCCCCCAGTTGCAATTCATTAGCATTATCCTTTTTAAAGTCCTGTTCTCCGAGGAAAAGTGCATGCATATTATATGACATTGGAAAATGTTTCTTTTCTCAATTCCTCTCACCTAGTTTTAATGTATGATTGTTCAACCTTGGCAGTTCAATTACATTTATCAATTAGAAAATTGATAAAGGATAATAAGACAAGGTCATGGACATTTCCACCCCCACCCCACCCCCCCACCCCCGCCCAAAGTACATCAGTGAACTATGTAGAATTCACTCTATGTAGTACTCATTAATCAGCAGTTTGGTCAAATGTGTGCATCCTATGTTTTATAAAAAATGTCAGTGGTCCTTTCCCAAAGGAGTGAGGTCATCCGATGAAGGTTCATTTGGTTTCAATGTCCCATATCCTTTTGTAAGACCTTGAAGTTGGCAGTGCAGGAAAACAGGAACTCCACCCTCGCTCCCTGAATTGCAGAACTGTTGTGTTGGTTTATGACCATCTGCCCATTCTTCCTGTTATGACACAGTTTGTGAACTTTTACTGGGAATGGTGAAAAGTAAATTCACAAGTTTTACACAACTGTAAACTGCTGAAGAGGCCTTTTAAAGTATAGCATGTGCATTGTTTATGGAAGGTGTTTCCTATTGGCCCTGACTCAGTGGCAATTACATTCATTTATTTAATTTGTTTCTTCTAGGTTTCTCTAGTGTTTCCCTTGACCCACCCAGGCTCAGCATCCAAAAAGACATACTTACAATTATGGCTAACACAACGCTTCAGATTACTTGCAGGTAAGGATGTCTTTTAGATTCAGATTTCCTGTGTCAAATATCTCATTGTTTATTAAAGAAAAAATAATTTTCATACAGCAGAATTGTAGTAGAGTTGTTGTAATTGTTTATAAGTAGTGAGGTTTCTAAGAACTAATATAATAATGAAAACATAAGAAAGGTCCTCTCCCCAAAATTCTGTGCAATTTTACTGATATTTTTTCCCCTACTATCCTCTACCAACATGCACACACCCTACTAACCATTATTGATAGCACCTGGTGTGTGGTATGTTATATATACTCTATCAATGTTGAATAAATAAATGAAACCAAGGATGTACTCTTAGAGTTAAAGAAGTTTTGGGACATATTTGTTATTCTCAGCATGGCTCTTGGACATCTGTTTAACGTTTATCAAAAACTTTATTTTATTATAAAATTCTGTCTGTAGTAGCAATTTAATATTCAGTCATTAATATTACTGAGTGACTCTCATGCTCTGGCTTGAGGTTCTGACATGTCTGTCACTCACCAGCTAGCAAGAAATCATGCTCTTGATTCTTGCTCACTGGGGAAATAGGTCTTCTTGACAAGAAAAAGAGGCTTTTAAATTTTGCCTTCCAGCCCCTACCGCAGGAAGAAAAGTAAGAGGCCTTAGGGTTTAATGTAGTGATTTTGCTTGTCAGACCCAGAGGTTTCTCAGGACCAGTGTGGCTTTGGCAGAAATGATGGGTGGAGGCGACCTTGCCCTCTGTGAAGAGTGCTGAGGGTCCACAAAGAACCTTGGGGCGCTTGTTGCCATTGTTTCTGCATGATGAATGCGAAGTGTTCAGCACGGTGACACCTATCTATTTTAGCTTGCCAAGTGTAAAGGATACTCTAGTCCCCTTATCAAGGGTAAGGTCACCAATACCCAGCCCTTGGGGAAAAACATAGGAAGAGGTGCTGTTGGCCTAGCTTTGCTATTTCAAGATGCATTTCTCCATAGATTTTCCTCTTAACCACCCTTGACAAGAAAGGTTATTTAAAACCCCTGAGATTCTGTACTCCCTTTATGTTGTGAAAAAAATGGAGTATGTTAAAAGTAACTTCGTTAATGTCACTGCAACTTGATGTCAAGTTCGTTAAAGAAGGGTCGGTAACGTCACATTTGTCTTCTTCACATTGACCGTCTTCTTAGGGACTTTGCAGAGAAATTCTGTAATGAAAGTAGTCTATGCTTTAATGCTGTCCTTTCAACGTCCTGTGAGGCCCTTAGACAGTTCCATTCCCTTTTATCCTAACCTCACCTCTTACTCTCCTGACTGCCCACTCTTCTGTAGCTACTCTGATTCCTTGCCATTCTCCTAACACTCCAGATAGGAGTCCACCCCAGGGCCTTGACATTGCTGTTCCCCTTGCCTGAAACTCTGTCCCCCTCAATATACATACGGCCCACTTCACCAAGTTGCTTCCCTCCAGAACTAACTCTGCGCTTGTTTCTTTGTATCTTCTAAACTTTCTTCATAGTACGTATCACTACCTTTTACACAATATATTTTATTCACTTTTTCAACGGTTTAGCTTTATTGAAGTTTATTTACTTTTTTTTTTTGCCTGTGTCTTCCAGTTAGACTGAGGTTCCATGAAGGCATTGATTTTAGTTTGGTTTGTTCACTGCTGTATTCTCAGTCGTTACCAACATTGGGCACATAGCACATGCTTAATAAATATTTGTTGAATGAATGAGTGAATGAGTTAATTTCTGTAATTAAGACTCTGCCTTTTTGTCATATTGTCCATAATATCCTGTCATCACAGGTAAAAAGCTGTGAATCTGTCTGTTGAGGAGTTTGTATAAGTTGGAGAACTAAACCTTCTGTTTTCTTAGAAACAGCCTCATAGGCATTTCACTTGAATACTTGCTTGGAATGAATTTTTCAGGGGTCAGAGGGATTTGGACTGGCTCTGGCCCAACAATCAGAGCGGCTCTGAGAGAAGAGTGGAGGTCACAGATTGCAGTGAAGACTTCTTCTGTAAGATGCTCACAATTCCAGAAGTGATCGGAAATGATACTGGAGCCTACAAGTGCTTCTACCAGGACACTGACATGGCCTCCGTTGTTTATGTGTACGTTCAAGGTAAGTGGTTAAATGCAGTTCACTTCTCAAGTTGATTTACCAGTTACAAGGTGCAATAGGTGCACAGAAGAGTTGAGGACAACAAGGGCTCGATCTGAAGGCTGTCGGTCAACAGGAATCCGCAGAATTCCTCTCTTCCAAGGCCTCCTCTGAGGACAAGATCCAATGATTTGTTCTGCAGCTTGGGCCCTGTTACACCTCTTTTACCCAATTAGTTTGGTTCTGATCTTTGTTTCTAAGGGAAGTCTGTGTTCACAACAGGCAATGGAGATTTATAAGAAGCCTTCTGATGTGTGAGGAAAAAAACCCTGAAATCCTTGAAAAGGAAGATTCAGGGATGAATTATGGAGCAGTTTCTGTGGAGAGATAGGTTATCTATAGCAGATTCAGAGATTTCCCCAAGAATGCACAGGGAATCAGCCAAGGGCTCTGGAGCTTTTTTGTTCATAAGAGCTTTTTTCCCTCCTCTTGCATTTTATAAAAAACAAGTTTCCATACACTCACGCAAATGAACACTGACTCAAAGAGCCTTTTAAAGATAGGATTTCTTTCCTTTGCTTGTGTGGTCTGAGATCTTGGATGATGTGCCCTGTTATCCTAGAGTTTGCAATTTGGAATTTACACTTTGGAGGCCAGCTTACCATCCACGTAGGGTAAAATACATGTCACGTGTATTTAGTATTATAATCTGAATTATTCTTTCTTTTGTGTTTCAAAAATCTTATATTAACTTAATTTTCCTGGGAAAACTGACGTAACTAGTGAGATACCAGTCATGTGCTAATTGTATAGTATTTTGCTTAGACATACTAAATATTTTTCTTTTCAGTAAAGATGAGCTAAATTTTATTTATATGTTTGTATACATCTGTACATCCCAGAGAATCTGAAGCAAGTGAAGATGGCTTAGACTTTTTTCCAGAAGCATCTTTTATAAAGCAGGGATTTCATCAGCTTTGGGAAGCACACTTGTATATTGCCATTTTCATTTCAATAGTGCAATATAGTCAATGCAGTGGAGAACCATCAAATAATGTATGTCACTCCTCGATTGCACAATATTTGAGAACTGCTTTTGTGCAGGGTAAGCACAATCCAGGATAGCTTCTGTGTCCTCCTCCCTTCTGCAGAAGTTGAAAGAGACAAGGCTCAGATCTTTGAGAATTTCTGGCTCCTTTTGATCTGGCAGTCTTGGGAGATCAGGCTTTCTCAGAAGATTGCAAGGATTTCCTGCTTTCAGGCTGTCTGGAAATACTACTAGATGAACCTCTCCTATAATATCCCGTTATTTCCTTCTCCCCAAGTCAGGAAACCTGGAGACATGCAAAAATTCATTTCATGAGTTCCAGTAAATATTTTATTTTGAGAGGATGGGTGGTTGTTTGGGTTTCTTTTGTTTATTTCCTTTTTGGGGGGTACTGAAATAGAATTGATTTACTGAATAGCTTTAGTCTTACATCAAGGGGTTAATTTAGCTTCCAAAGACTTGCTCTATAAGCAAGCTATGTAATATTTCATAGCATGTAGCTGGAAGATAGGTAATATTAAGAAGTAACCATCTCCAGCACTGTTTATTTGTACACTGCCTGTCTTTGAGAATACCATCAAATTCTACTTCCTGTCTAAGACTAGTGTTCTAGGAGGTGAGTTGTCCAAGATTTTGGTCACGAAGTTTAACAATGGAAAAGAAAACATTGAAGTATTCCCTATGGATAGTCCTTTAATATCCCCTCTGGTCCCCACCTTACTTCCTTAGTCTTCTGACCCCATTCCCTCCAGCAATGATGGAGCCAGGAAGTGGGTCTTGGTCTCGTAAGATAATGGCTGTGGCATGTGGTGGCCTGGATTGGCTGCCTTTCTGTGTTTTCCAGCTGGGAAGGAAATCAAACTTCTGCTGTTGCAGGGAATTAGCTGCTTTTTCCCCTTTGGCCTAATTAACTCTTTCTTCACTTGAGCTAGCGACCCTGAAGAGCTCTGAAAATGCTTGGTCAGGTGTATTGGGGGGATTGGTACGACCCATTATCTCTCAGAGGTTTCAAGCATGACTTTACCCCAACTCTGTCTCTGGGGAAAGGAGTAGTTTCCCAGCAGCGTATTAACATCATATGATCAATGTTTGAACAGCATTAAAATCTCTTTTGTTTTTTTCTCAGTCTTTGCCATGATGGTTTTTCAGGTTTTGGTCACTGAAAATATTAATGGCTAATGAATCTTAAACTAAATGCAATAACTATTAAACATTACTTTATACAGAATCTTATATTTGCTCTTCACAATTTTAAAATACATATGCTTTCTCTTGAGTTGAATTAAAAATGGTCAGTTATTTCTTTATTTTAAAGATCCTTTGGGAGCCATTAATCTGCTTTCATGATACTTACATTATTTGCTTAAAGAGAAAGAACATAAATTTTTTAAAATATTCATAAAACTCGATAGTCAAACTATACAGATTTAACTTTAAATTTACTTTAAAATTTATGTATATGAAAATGTTTATGAAAATAAAGACATGTGCTCTTTCACTTTGAAAGAACTGTAGTGATCAATCTGCCAGATTTCTACCAGACAACCTACCTCGATTCCCTTGCCTAGTGAACAATGTCTTTCCCAGTCATTCATTTCTCTGGTTAGGGTTTATGAACCTGAAAGATGACCAGCTTTTCTAGTAAATGCCATTAACGAATGAACTTACATTATCATCTAGATTACAGGTCTCCATTTATTGCTTCTGTTAGCGACCAGCATGAAGTTGTGTACATCACTGAGAACAAAAACAAAACTGTGGTGATTCCATGTTTGGGAACTGTTTCAAACCTCAATGTGTCACTTTGTGCAGTAAGTTTCATCTTCTTCCATCATCTCTTACCTTTAATTTTAAGCTAATGTGAAGATGGTTAGCCAGTTTATATTGTAATTGTATATATTATATATTGTATATATTATATAACATTAAAATCAACAATGAATTTTAAAGAGAACTTTAGGAAGGGTCAATATTACAATAAATAGAACCAATTTGTAATCTTAAAATAAGATGAATTCTTTAGTGTTCATAGTTTTCACTTTTGGATAACACAATTAAATATTAGATATTTCTATTATTACCCAGAGGTATCCAGAAAAAAGATTTGTTCCTGATGGTAACAGAATTTCCTGGGACAGTAAGAAAGGCTTCAGTATTCCCAGCTATATGATCAGTTATGCTGGCGTGGTCTTCTGTGAAGCAAAAATCAATGATGAAAGTTACCAGTCTATTATGTACATAATTGTGGTTATAGGTAAGAGGACAATTCCTTTTTAATCTTTAATATTAGATAATAAAAATTAGCTTCTTATATTAAGATCCTGGAAGACAAAAGATATTGAGAAATATATTAATTCAAGATTTAGTGTTAACCAGTTCATTACATCCTCTCTTTCTCTAGCCAATAAATCTGTGTGCAATTGAGGTTTTTCTGTTTTCTTATCAGGAGCAAGGATGAATAAGAGTTCTATTATAGGAGCATATTTTATGAAAAATTCAATGTTCCGAGCATTGCTTGGCATCAATTCTTTTCAGTATACCTATTTTATGGAAAGTTCAATAACTTTCTAAAGCTGGCCCCAGTGACTATTGGCTTCTCAGATTTTACTGCTTTTCTATCCACTGGGCTACAACACATTGGAAATGCTGCTTTGTGAATCTCTGTAGGCCATTTTTCCTGGGAGTTACCAAGGTCTGAGGAGGCCCTCAGGGGGAAATGATGTGATACATTTTGAAGTTGCATCATTTCTGAAAAAATGTGAGCCAAGTTATAGATTTGGTTTCCCTCTCACTTTCTCTTTTTCCAATTTACTTGCTCCAGGGTACAAGATTTATGATGTGGTTCTGAGCCCCCCTCACGGAGTCGAGCTGTCTGTTGGAGAGAAGCTCACCCTAAATTGTACGGCAAGAACTGAGCTGAATGTGGGGCTCGACTTCCACTGGGAATACCCTTCTTTCAAGGTAACACTAACCACTCAAAGCCAGACCTCCAAATACCTTGATAAAAAGCTCCACCGAAGTTGCTTGAGAGAGACAGGGACCTCTTTGGCCAGATAAAGTTGAAGTGCCTCAGCGCACAAACACACACACACACATACACATACATTTTAAAAGAACTACAGGAGATACAGCACCCATAGAAAGAAAGAGGCAAAATCAAGAACTCTTCCCAAGCTGTGAAGATTAGTTTTCTTTTGATGATTATGTCTTTCCAGTTTGCATCATTCCTCCATTCTCCAAAGTCCTTGATCTATTTTCCCTTTAAGGAAGTCTTTTGCAAGAAGTGGCATGAGGCATTCTTCTCCTTAGACTGTGGTCATATTTCCTTGTGTTTCTGCAGTTTATATTTCTCTCATTCCTGTTATGTGAGGTTTTAAAATTCCTAATTCAGTTGATTCTATTTATTTCTCCTGAAACCAAATGTAATTGTCATCTGCATAATTTTAAAAGTTCAGAAGTCTCTATTATTAGCATTAAATAGTGTTCACCGAGGGCCAAGACTTTTGTGGGTATCTAGAAGCTGTTGGGGAATGTTATGCTGGCCTTTGGAAGTTCAGTAACCTCTTTTTCAGCATCAGCATAGAAAACTTATAATCCGGGACCTAAAAACCCAGTCTGGGACTGAAATGAAGAAGTTCTTGAGCACCTTGACTATAGATGGTGTAACCCGGAGTGACCAGGGGTGGTACATCTGTGCAGCTTCCAGTGGGCTGATGACCAAGAAGAACAGCACATTCGTCCGGGTACATGGTAAGCCAAGATTGCCTTGGGAATTATGCTCTGCCTTGAAAAGTGAGATAATTCAAATAAGTTTAGGTCAGCTAGTGAATCCTATTTTGTTCATTCAGAAGATGTTTTTGAGCCCTTGCTAGGACCTCATGGTCAAGAACATAGCTTGGGTTCGGAGGCCAGCTTTAGAGATGAAATGAGCTGATGTAGTAAGTGCTCACTAAATATTACTTGCTTTTTCTGCTATTCTTATTATCAGTATAATAAGCAGAGGGTTTTTATCTAAGATAATTTTACAAGTTTTGTTCAGTTACAAGGCTGAGAGGCTTCCTTGAATTGCAAGCATAAGCCTTGCAATTGGTGAAAGCTATATTTAGTTAGTTTCTGTGGGGCTTTGAGAAAATAACTTAATTTCCCATTTGTTCTCTTTCACTCACATAAATGTCTCAGTTTAGATGATAATTTGTATGGCATCTAACTTACAGGTATTAGTAAGAGTTTGAATTTTATAATATGGGAATGCAAGATGGGTTTTGAGCAGAGAGAGACACACTCTGGCTTATGTTTTTATAGGATCACTATATAAGTTTTTTTTTTTCCCCCCTAATGTGAAATACTTTAGGGGAGTAAGGGCAGAACTAGAGAGGCTAGTTAGAAGGTTAATTGCAGTCATCCAGGTGAGAGATGGATGGGTGGCCTGGACAAAGTTGGTGGAAGTGGAGGTGGTGAGAAGCGAACTGATTCTGGATATAACTTTGAAGATAGAGCCAGTAGCATCTGCCTGTTGATTCCCTGCCTGTGGGATGTAGACAAAAGAAATAGAAGATGACCTCTGAGTTTTTAGTGTGAGCAACTGAGTGAATGATAGTTTTCTTAACTGAGATAAGGAAGGTACGGAGACCAGTAAGATTTGGGGACCCAGGGTTTGGTGGCTTCATTTGGAGATGCCCATTAAACATCCAAGTGGAAACTTTAATATATTAACCTAGATCCCAGAGAAGTTGGGGCAGGAGATGTAAATTTAGGAGGAATGTAATTGACAAGAGGAGGTGTGGTTAGACAGAAGAGGTCTGAGGACCAAGGCCTAGCGCACATGGGGCTATGTATAGGGTGTGAAGGGACCAGAGGAGAAGGAGCGCCCAAGGGCTCCTGGGGGACGTAGAGAAAGCTCCGCAGAGAAGCAAATGCTTGGACTGAGTGAGACTGGAGTGCAAGTAGACTTGCAGAGCAGACTGAGGGAGAGACAAGAGCTAGAGACCAGGGGTGAGAGAGAAGCTGGAATGGGACCTGTAGGAGTGTGGGAACCGCAGCAACTCAGACCCACAGTTTTTGACTCTTCACTTGAAACTCTTCTTAGAAATGGCCATTTCTAAGAAGTTGCCATCTTAAGAAGAAAATCATAAAGAAAAAATTATCTTTATTTTCTTCCAGAAAAGCCTTTTGTTGCTTTCGGTAGTGGGATGGAATCCTTGGTAGAAGCCACCGTTGGGGAACGTGTCAGAGTCCCTGTCAAGTACCTTGGTTACCCTCCTCCAGAAGTAAAATGGTAACGACTGGAAATTAATGCAGAGCCTTGTGCCACATGAAAGCAAATCCTCAGATTGGACTAATTCCTGGAATTTTTTTCCCTGTAGGTATAAAAATGGAAGACCCATTGAGTCCAATCACACAATTAAAGTGGGGCATGTGCTGACTATTATGGAAGTGAGTGAAAAAGATACAGGAAATTACACTGTCATTCTTACCAATCCCATTTCAAAGGAGAAACAGAGCCACATGGTATCTCTGGTGGTGAATGGTAAGTCTATTCAGTTTTACTTCTCTGCCCCAGTTCTATTGTAAATAATTTGATGACGTCCTCCTGAGCAGCTGGGCACCTCTGCCTCACTGGCATCATGAGTAGGCTCCTGTGTATAAAAATGATCCAGAACAGTGTGGCTTGAAATGAGGTGGCAGCAGAGTGCTTTGGACATGTTTGCTTATGAGGCCAGGTGATCGAACCTTGGTCAAATGTGGGACGAAAGTAGGTGGTACAGCCGATGGCTAAATACTCTGGCTAAATACAAGTGCTCGCAGGGACAGTCATCAGGCTCAATTGCAGTACCTTTGAATTGTGCACTGGCATCCAAATGTTTAAGATTCTTCTTGAATTTTGTGGGAAATTTCTAGTTTGATTTGGGGTTGATGTATCAGTGATGCACAGGTAGGCTCCAATGCAGAAGGCTTTTCTAGGTGGACATTGCTTGGAAATGTTTTGATCTTTTTTTCAGCAGAAGTCTGGGACCTGACTCTGAGGCTGTAAAGGGGAGATATTAAATTTTGGATTTAAGGATAATTTGAACTTTATTTTTCCAATGTGAAAGATGCTTATTTATAATAAGTCTTCTGGGTGGGAGAAGAAGGTCATCATGGTCAAGCAAATGCAAGAGATGCTAAGTTAATGGACATCATATATTGCCATCTTCCAGTGGGAGAGGGCAGGAAGACAGAGTAGCTGAGGTTTAACATTTGACTAGCGCACCCCTCCCCCATACATCCATTAATATCTTGCTCCAGACACAGGTTGGGAAATACCTGTCTGTTGTAATTCTTTATGCTTTCTACTGGCATAGCAGATTAAAACTTCAGAACCTTCTCATGTGATATTAAAGTGCTTCCTTATATATCCTGCCATACGCTATGTCTACTGAGCTTGGCTTCATTTCTTTGCTGGGACATCAGTTTCAAGGAGTATTTTAAAGATAACAGGTTCTAGAAATATCATTTAGGAGCCAGTTGGGTATAGGGGTTTGGGAGCAAAGAGAAGCTGAAAAGCTGGTAGGAAGGGTGGAAAGAAGGAAATGAACAGGAAATAAAGATGTAAGAACGGACCATCTCATTCAGCCAGGAAGCCACTCCACATTTGATTCATCCTAGCATTTACCCTCCTCTTTAAAACAGGCATTAAAAAGAAGTCAAGTTTTGAAAGTATGATCTTGGGCCTTAAGTTGGTAGTGATGAGAAGATAGTTTCACATTAATGACTTTGGAGCCAAAAACAGAAAAAAGGGAAAGAAGGTCAGGCAGGGAAGGAATGGAGGGAGGAAGGCAGAAGATAAGAAAGGATAGGAGAGAGGAAGGAAGGCAGGAAGGTGAAGAAGGAGGGAGAGAGGGAGAAGGAGGCAGGGTAGGTGACCTTGTCAAGTCATTTCCCTTTAAAATTTTTCTCATGTATAAAGTGGAGAACAATAATAGTGGCTGTGAGGATTAAGTGAATAAATTGGTTTAAAGCACTTAGAACAATGTTCAGCACATAATACATCTGCTTACTGTATTATTCACAACTACAATATTTTCTTTCTGGAGGCTTGCCTGTCTTACGAAATTGCAAGGGCGAGGAGAGCTCTCCCACTGATGCAGATGAGAAGCGAGTCACAGGGCAGTGAGACTGGCACAAAGTCACCCAGCTTACTAGTTTATTATTATTATCATGAGTATCACTAGAAGTCAGGTGTCCTGTTTCCAACTCTAAACATTCTTTGAAAAAGCAAATGGGGGCAAAATTCCTGTGCTTGGAAAAACACAGGCTTTGGTTGCTGAAAACTGCAACTTTCCACTCCTCCAAGCGGATTGACAGTTCAAAAGCTGTCTTTCTCATCTCCAGTCCCACCTCAGATTGGTGAGAAATCACTGCTGTCTCCCGTGGACTCTTACCAGTACGGCACGTCCCAAACGCTGACGTGCACAGTCTATGCTGTTCCTCCCCCAAGCCACATTCGCTGGTACTGGCAGCTGGAGACAGAGTGCACCTACCAGCCCACGTGAGTAGGACCACGCCCTTTGCCCCTGCTCTTTTGCACTTAAAAAAATTTTTTATTCATTTGTTTTATTCTTTAGATTGAATGTGTAAGTGATAACAGACAGTATTAGTTTTTGCCTGGCTTACCTCACTTACTATGATAATCTCTGGGTCCACCCCATGTTGCTGCAAATGGCATTATTTCATTCTTTTATATGGCAGAGTAGTACTCTGTTGCAAATATGTACCACAGCTTCTTTATGCACTCCTCTGTTGGTGGACATAGCCATGCTATGATATGATTCTATTCTAAGCCAAGAAGGCTATCTCTAAGGTTATTCCTCAAGCAGTACTTTTCACCTCCTTCCATCTTTCTCTGTACTATGTCCTTAGGAGATGTCATTCCTTGGGATATCCTGCTTTGAGATTAGCTCTCTCTAATTTGCCCTTATGTCTACCTCTCTGAATGCAGTTTCTTTGCCACTTTGTTAATTGCCAATCCTTGGTTTTTCTCCCTATGCCAGTCAGCCAGTGAATACCCCAATCTCTTTATCTGTGAGAAGGTCCATCTCAGAGGAAGTGCTGATGTTTGCAAGGGAGTGATAGACCTCAGAGTCTCAGGCTTGGCTTATCAGGTCCTAACACACAAGTCCAGACATCCTTAGGAAAAACAGCAACAAGTCACCCACCACCACCCTAAGCAGTGCACTTCCTGTTGTTGTTTTTGAGATGGCCTCTCTAGTTTCTTCCTCAGATGCTGACGGTTTCCTACACAAGGCTACAGTCCCAGGGAAATTACTTTAAGAAGCCCAGTGGCTTCTTAGTTTCCTTGCCTTCCTTTGAACTAAATTAACTTGAATTGTCTTGTCGATCCAATTTATGAATGGAGGTTTGTTCCCAGAATAGCTGCTTCCCTCCTGTATCCTGAATGAATCTACCTAGAACCTTTTCCTCCATTGCCGAGGCCTATTTTTAAGTGGCGCCAAGTCTTGTAACTCGGTGGAGTGCATTCGAAGTTATTTCTAAGAATGTAATAACCAAAGTCTGACTCTTTTCCTTGATATTGATTTGAATTAAAGGGAAATTAAGTCATGACATCATCTGTTACCTCTGTCTTACAGCCTCGCTGCCTTAACGACAAACCCATACACTTGTAAGGAATGGAGAAACGTGGAGGACTTCCAGGGGGGAAACAAAATCGAAGTCAACAAAAATCAGATTGCCCTAATTGAAGGAAGAAACAAAGTGAGTTTTAAGTTTTTGAATTTGCAAATCTCTCTCTTTTATGGAAGGATGGACTGAAAGCAGGGTAAAATAATAGGTGAGGAATATTGGAAATTGACTATCAGATAAATGGAAAGATAAAATACTAGCATATTAAGTCAGTTTGAAAACACCATTGACTTTTAGAAGCACTACTGACTTGCTATTACTGTATCAGAGAACGTAAAATACATATGCCATTAACTCTGTACATCAATTGTATGGCAATTCTGATTTTATAAACATGAAAGTGAGAAAAGGTATGCAATGTTGTATTACAACATTTTTAATTCTATGGTTCCAAAGCTCATTCTGTATGACGTGTGAGTAGCATCAGCATAATTATAATTGTACAGATTTGAGCGCCGTCAGTACTGGAGTCTGAATGGAGTAGGCAGGTTGCAGCAGTGGGGGGATGCTAGTTTTGGTCTGAGTGCATGTTTATAAGCATAGGCTCCATTGTTTATGGCCTGGGATTTGTTTTTATTCACAGACTGTAAGTACTCTTGTTATCCAAGCAGCCAATGTGTCCGCTTTCTATAAATGTGAAGCAGTGAACAAAGCTGGAAGAGGAGAGAGGGTTATCTCCTTCCATGTGACCAGTAAGTGCTCTCCAGGGGCTGGGCCGGCTGACAGATACTCTGCCGTCCTGACTGTTCCCATGAGTGGCAATGGCTTTAGGAAGGGAACCTGGGTGGATAATCGATGCTTCTGTTCATAGATGAGAACTCCTCAGGTAGCTCCTGGTTTCATGTGAAGTCAGTGCATTTGACTTCACAGGAGAGAGAACAGTTGATTTTGACCCTCAAGTCCTGCGCCATGGTTTTTGTCTCTGTCATCGGAGTCTTAGCACAGTGCTTGGCTTAGTGAGATTCAATCAATATTAATGGGCTTGCTGTTGAACAGTTGACAAAGTTGGGTTTTGGGGAGACAGTTGTAATGACATTGGAGCAGTGCCATCCCAATGCTGCCGATTTTGTCTATTCATCTTAATTTACGGTTTGGCTTTGGTTGACTGGAATAAAATATTTCGATCTGGGCCAATTCATGGTAATAAACATAGCTTTCCTGTCAGTGAGTGTTACATACCAATGAGGAATTAAGTTTGTAAATCTCATATTATAATTATCCGCTTTCAATTTGAATTTTTTAATCTTAAAACCATACTTAGACTCCAAGTGGAGATTTCATAAATATCTGAGGAATTCATTTACAGTTCCAAATAATGTGTTTTAGCAAAACAATACGTTTTGAAACCACATTGTCCAGTTTGGTTGTCTCCTTGTATTCTGTTGTCTGGGAATGCCAGGGCTTCACTTTTCTTGGTGCTTCATTGCAGACTGAAGGCAACACGAAAGCAGTAGCAGAAAGCCCAAGGTAAATCACTATCTTCTAACCATGGGTTTTACATTTCAGGGGGTCCTGAAATCATGTTGCAACCTGGCACCCAGCCCACCGAGCAGGAGAGTGTGTCTCTGTGGTGCTCCGCGGACAGAACTATGTTTGAGAACCTCACGTGGTACAAACTCAGCCCACAGGCCCTGCCCATCCACATGGGCGATTTACCCACACCTGTCTGCAAGAACTTGGATGCTCTTTGGAAAATGAATGCCACCATGATCTCTAACAGCACAAATGACATCTTGATCATGGAGCTGCAGAATGCATCCTTGCAGGACCAAGGAGATTATGTCTGCTTTGCTCAGGACAGGAAGACTAAGAAAAGACATTGTGTGGCCAGGCAGCTCACAGTCCTAGGTAGGGCAATCACTCTGGACCATCCAGAGGCATTTGGGATGCCTTCAATGTAATGCTTTCAGGGCCCATGAGAAGATTGTCCTCTATGTGCTTATACACTAGACAGATGAGCTCATATCTGACTCACCAAAAGTCCTCAAGGCAGAAGGAAGCTAATCATGCTGAAATGATGTATTAAAAAGAGAAAATAATCCTATTCTTTCCAACTCTGATGGTGGGGTCACTCACTGCTATCTTCAGGGGATTACCCTAAACCAGGGACATTTCTGCCTCATTCTTGGGCATTCATTTATTTAAATAGACATGTATGTGTGAATGCCCACCGTGAGGTTGGAGGGTGCTAGAAGGGCACAGTGGTGACTAGGTGGGTAGGATGAGAACACAGGCAGCCTGTCGTAGTCCAGTGAATGCTCTGCGTCCATGAAGACCGGGATTGTTTTCTGCTTTACTCCTTGCTGAGCTCCAGACATAGAACATAGTGGCACATCTTCTTGACAAGACATTTGCTGCCTGGAGAGTGTGATAATGGGGTTGTTTAAGACCTGTGAGAGGCCCTGGGAGGGTGCTGCGCTCACTGTGTGCACCTCTGTGGTACAGCTCAAGGTCGATGAGTTGATCATTCTAATGAGCAAAAGGCTTTGTATATTCCACATGAAGCCACTCTCTACACCTCCTCTGACATTTCACCTTGCACAAAATCTGTGCAGCCATAGCTCTGTCTCTGGGGAAATCAGGTAAACTTAGAGAGTTTCTCTTTGTGCCTTCTCTTCTCATTTTCTCATCTCCTTAGTGTCCCTTCCTAGTTTCTAGGATGCCTATGTTCTGTTTTTTTAAGGAGAACTGACCAGATAAGCTAATTTATACAGCAGTTTCAGACAAATAATATCTTCAAAGGCCTTGACATATTTTCAGACTGGAACTCGGATAGATTTTGCTAGTGGTAAGACTCTGATGTCAAAAGAAGAGATTTTTTGAGTGTAGTCATCCCAAGGCTCTTCAGATCACAGCCCATATATGAGCATGGTTTTTCTGTTCATCTTGGTGACTGGTCTGGTTTCAAGCTAATGAAAACTTCAGAAAGAGACGTAAAGGAGGTTCCCGGCTTGTCATGCCCAGGAAACACTTGCTCACAGTGGGCTGGTTTGCTACCCAAAGGACTCCAAGGTTGTTTTCCAAAAATTATTCTTGGAAATAGACTAGAATCCATTTGCTTAAGCCCCAGTACAGTTCACTGTTGAGGTACTGTCATTTTGCCAAATGTTGAAGTGGATTCTTTCAGCAAAATTCCTTTTGATATTCAGTTGGTTTGGACAAGTTATTTCTATAACTGATTTGCTGATTTGTAGGAAAGGTTAAATCTAAAGTTGTCCTGTACATTTAAACAAGTACCTGTGGGCTTCATTTTTTAAAAAAATCTTTGACTTTCGTTAGAGTATTATTGTTTTGTCTATGTTTCAGTGGAAATAGTATTGAACTAACCTTTTAGGCTAACTAGATTCTGAATTCAGCTGTTAACTTAGTTACAGGGACTTGGACAAGTTGTTTAACCCATTTCATCTTCAAAATAAGACTATTATTCCCATCATAGAGTTGACAGTGAGCAACAGAAGTAGGACAAATAAGTTTTGTAAAAAATACCAAATAAATATAAGGTGTTCTTTGTTGAATTATACTGAAGTTATACACTTTCCAAGAGAAACATGGCAGAATTCTTGGGCATCAGTGGCTAGAATTTATCTATTTATCTATCTGTTTGATAGGTGGGAAGTCCATAAGAATGACAACTTTAATTTTGTGTTGATTACCGGGTCGAATCACTAGTATGAATGTTCAGAGATGCAGTAATCTGTCTGAACTGACTTGTTTCATTTAACTTTGCTCAGTGACCAACACTCCTGTTGTCCACTTCTGTGTATTTTCAGCTTAGTAAATTAATAGTTTACTAAATGGTTTAATAGTTTACTGATATGAAAAACACTTCAAAAGTCATAACTAAATGTCCTGTGATTTTGTGTGTGTGTGTGTGTGTGTGTGTGTAGAGCGCATGGCACCCATGATCACAGGAAACCTGGAGAATCAGACGACAAGTATTGGGGAAACCATCGAAGTTTCCTGCACAGCATCTGGGAATCCCTCTCCACAGATTACGTGGTTTAAAGATAATGAGACGCTTGTGGAGGACTCAGGTGAACAGAGCATATCTATCTCACTTTGGCTGCATAATTTTCCCAGAGATATTGACTAAAGTTCATATTATATCTTTTTAAAAAATTACTTACTCATTTATTTTTATTAAGGTATAGTTGATGTACAATATTATTTAAGTTTCAGGTGGACAACATAGTGATTCTCAACTTTTCAAGATTATTACTCTGTTTTTCATTATTGCATAATATGGGCTATATTCCCTGTGCTATTCAATATATCCTTGTAGCTTATTTATTTTATACATTGTAGTTTGTTCCTCTTAATCCCTTACCGTATGGTATCTTCCCCCACCCACTCCCCTCTCCCCACTGGGCATCACTGGTTTGTTCTCTGTATCTGTGAGTCTGCTTCTTATTTTTTATATTCACTAGCTTGTTTTATTTTTTAGATTCCACATAGAAGGGTCATACAGTATAACATCCATGTTGTTTCTTGATTTGTTTTAGGCAGAACAAAAAGCAGTATTAGTGTCCATGGTCTGACTCATTTTGTAGACTCAGAGCCCAAGTGTCCAGAGCCTGCTGAATTCTCATGGAAGCCACGGGTGCTGAGATAGCAGTTGACCCTGACTCTTTGGAGTCAGACATTAGCCCAAGATAAAGAGAAACATGTATATTATTTTTTTTTCCTGGAAAGCTGCACCAGACCACATCATAAAATAAAAACCCTACTGTATAGCGCAGCTTCCCAGATGACTCAGTGGTACAGAATCCGTCTGTCAATTTAGGAGAAATGGGTTCGAACTCCGTGTTGGAAAGATCCCCTGGAGGAGGAAATTGCAATCCACTCCAGTAATTCTTGCCTGGGAAATCCCATGGACAGAGGAGCCTGGCTGGCTACAGTCCATGGGGCTACAAAAGAATCTGGCGCACCTTAGCATCTAAATGACAATAGCTGTATAGCACAGGGAACTCTACACAACGCTCTGTGGCGACTTAAATGCGAAAGAAATCCAAAAAAAGAGCAGATAAATGTGTGCATATAGCTGATTCACTTTGCTATACAGTAATACAACATTATAAAGCAACTATATTCCAATAATAATTTAAAAATAAAACAAAAACTGCATTTTCCCCCTTTCTCAGGCATTGTGCTAAAAGATGGGAACCGAAACCTAACTATCCGCAGGGTGAGGAAGGAGGATGAAGGCCTGTATACCTGCCAGGCATGCAGTGTTCTTGGGTGTGCAAAAGTGGAGGCATTTTTCATAGTAGAAGGTCAGTGGCAATTCGTAGACAATCAGATTGCTTTTAAAAATTAGCTTGTATCTGTACTCAAGTACTTTGGGTGGGAGGGTTATGGCTGGTTTTTAATATGCTTTGTAAGTTTTCTACTATAAATATATATTATTTTAACCAGAAAATATAATTAATGTTATTTTAATTCTGCTTGCATCATATTTCTATTGTAGAAAAATTCTTAGCCCAGCAGGTGGAATGTCTTTCTTTCCTTGATTCTTTCTTCAT
The DNA here is from genome assembly GCA_007570785.1 of Antilocapra americana. Lineage (NCBI taxonomy): Eukaryota > Metazoa > Chordata > Mammalia > Artiodactyla > Antilocapridae > Antilocapra > Antilocapra americana. Next base: position 2,229,833 of record ML662436.1, read on the forward strand.
ATGACTGGCTCAATTAACTAGTTATGAAAATTAAGCCCCTATATTTATTGGGTAGAATTACTGCCTAGTCATGAAAATCAGTGCTATCTAGATAGTCACAAAGGTTCATAGTTTTTATTGGACTGGAGATAATTAAGATTCAATTGTGAACAATGGACCATTGCTTCTTTGAAATGGAAAATTTGGGGTTCTTATGTCAATGAATATGCAGGAATGATGTGAAATCTAGCATTTTTCTCAGATGGGAAAGGTAATTTGTGACAGAATATTTTATCTTCAAAAGTGTATTCCTAGCTTTAAAAAAAAAATGACCCATGATCAGGACAATGAAACTGTATTATGTGGGTGAAGGAATGGTATGCAGGGGGAAAGGAGAGAAGTGGTGATAGATGGAGGAATTGACAGATTTCTATGAGCTCATCCTAATTTGTCTCTCAAGGTCTAGATTTTAGTCCCTTTAATCTGTCTAATCTGTGTTGCCTCAATACTTTGACTTCTTTTTGAATCTGTAGGCTTATTGCCATTTTATAACCTGCACTTGCAAATAAAGATTTCAGGTGACATGTCGGTTGGTCACATTCAGACTGCTTTATATAAAGCTTTAGGGCAAATCCTAAGGGAGATTTCCAGTTCGCTCCCATGCCCTGCCTCAGCTCTATTAGCTTTCTGCAGCTGGTTTCAAGGAGGCCTAACTAGGTGACATTGGCACTGAGAGTATGTTTACTTTTCACCAGGAGAGAATATTAAGAAAGGATGACGTATGTATTTAATGCTTCTGCTAGTTTCCCAAATGTTCATACGGGAGTATTAATGCACCAACTTATATAGACAGTTGTATCTTTGCACTTCCTACTCTGAACAAACAGACGTTTCAATCTCTATGTATAAATAGAAAAATCCTTCAGTAAGACCACCAGAGAAACAAAGTCTGCTTGCCTCCAAGCAGACTTGATGCTTGTCTCTCAACTGTAACTCTTATTTTGCTAACTAATTAATTACTTGTCTTCCTGTCTTCTCGAGGCTGCCACGCTCACAGCTTGTGGCCCAGTTTGATTCACATTGCACTCCTCCAACAGGCGGGTGACCCTAAGTGATAATTGCTTCCTTATCACCACTTTGCTAATCACTCTTAGTTGAAAGCCTTCTCTGGGCTTGATTTTCCCCCCTCAGAGCTGTCCTCTGGAGTCCTGAGCATCTGCAGCTTCCTTGCTGACCTTCAGCTTTTTCTCTTCTCTGTCTTTTCGTGAGTGATCGTGCACTCATGAACTCACCTCAGCTCTCTCTCTCTCCTCACTGAGGCCACTACCACATGGGGATGGGGTAATGTAACGTTAGCCAGTCCTTGTTTAACTCTTGACCGTTCCAGCAACTTGTTGTGTGCCCTTGATGAAATAGTTTAATTCTCTCTGAGCGTCTTCTCCATCTGAAAACTGAGGGTTATTGAGAAGACTTAAGAGGCATGACATACTTAAAGTGATGTGCACCTAGTAGGTGAGTGGTCACCAATGGTTCTCTGGCCAAAGGAATACATTTATTTCCCTACTTGTTTTCTTAAACAGTCCTCCTCAAACTCCATACAGATCAAAATATACACTATCAGCACAAAATCAGACATTTATTTTCTCCAAATATAGTACTTTTCTTTTCTATAGAACATGGTCTGTTTTCTTTCCATCCAAGTCTGCTCTTCTTACACTTTGTTTGCCTTTTAAGATATTAGTATTTCTCTCCTTAATTGCTTAATTACTTTAGGAGTATTATTGTTGGAAGTTTTCATGAGCAATGTTTTTCAAACTTTAAACTACATTATAAGCTCCATCCAAGTTAGAGATTGTGACTATTAATGCCTAGGATTTTTCTGAGTTCGTAAGATTGAAATTTTGCTTTAGTGATTGAACTTTGTTATTTTATGTCAAAAGGTATGCGTTTCCAGTTGTTGATGTTCATTCATTTGTGTATTGCCAGGTGCCCAGGAAAAGACAAACTTGGAAGTCATTATTCTAGTAGGCACTGCAGTGATTGCCATGTTCTTCTGGCTACTTCTTGTCATCGTTCTACGGACCGTTAAGCGGGTAACAGAATAATTTTCCTTCTGTCCCATTCACATTGGTTTTCATGATTAATGAAAGCTGACTGGAGTTCTTTGAGTTGATTCTTTCCATTGTTATTGGCTCAATAGGCACAATTTTATTTCTATACAATAACGTTCTTACCCACTTACTTTTGGCTGGACCACTGGGCTTTAATTGATAGAAGCAACTAGAGAAGAAATGGGCTTGGACTGTCTAGTGTAATTAAGATTTGAGAATTAAACTCTGAGCTCATTTGGGGGTTGAGGGGACACTGGGAACAGAATTATACCAGGACAGCCCTCACACTCCATGAGCCATTTAGAAAATGAGACACCAAGAATGGGGCTTCTATAAAACAACAATAACAAGCACACAAAACAACAGCCAAACAACAGAGTGTGTGTGACTGGAAAGAGTAATGCTTTCCAGGCCAATGGAGGGGAACTGAAGACGGGCTACTTATCCATCGTCATGGATCCAGATGAACTCCCCTTGGATGAGCACTGTGAACGCCTGCCTTATGATGCCAGCAAATGGGAATTCCCCAGAGACCGGCTGAAACTAGGTGTGTTTTCAATTGATACTGATTTGATATTGGGTTTACCAGGCCATCTCATCCATGTTTAGGCTGATGACAGATCTAGGCTATTCAAATGTTAGATTCTGGTTTAGAAAATTCATTTCATCTCTTGAATTTAAGTAATCATCCATTTAGTCACTGAGAAGTAGGCCTCTTGTATAATTGCTCAGAGCAGGACATTTGGAGAGTGAAGATGATGAGGAACTGGGAGAAGCCCAATGAAGTGAAAGTCTCTCAGTTGTGTCTGACTCTTTGCCCCCCACATGGACTGTAGCTTGATAGGCAACTTTGTCCATGGACTTCTCCAGGCCAGAAAACTGGAGTGGCTATCCATTCGCTTCTCCAGGGGAATTTCCCAACCCAGGGATTGAGCCCAGGTCTCCCGCATTGCAGGCAGATTCTTTACCATCAGAGCCACCAGGGAAGAGGGAGGTATTAAATCACTAAACCAGGATGAGGGGGTCAACAGGACCGTCCGTGAAACTAGGATGTATGGTTGTCCCGTCAAGTCAGAACCTCTGCCTATGGTTTCGGTAGTGATAAAGTCCATGTCTGTTTTGTTGTTGATTCTAGGTAAGCCTCTTGGTCGTGGTGCCTTTGGACAAGTGATTGAAGCAGATGCCTTTGGAATTGACAAGACAGCAACCTGCAAGACAGTGGCTGTCAAAATGTTGAAAGGTAAAAGCAAAACTATATGGTGGTATGTCCCTCTATCTGTTTCATCCCATCCCCTAAACATGACGAAAGGCTTGTATCCGTGCCTTTGTGGCTAGATGGCCCCGCTAGCCAAACTTGTAGCCAGACTATATAATGCCTTTGGGCAAACTGGATAAAAAGTTCCTCTCATGCCGGGTCCATGGGCTGGCAAGCAAAGTTGGGATAGATTTCAGCTACCCTACTGCCCCACCTTGTGTGAGAGCCCTCATACAAGAAACAGCTTTTACAACTATATATATATATTTAGTTGCTGGGCCATAGGAAAATAAAAGCTTGGTTACTTCAAAATTGTTTCTTAGTGTACTGTGGTGCATTAGCAAGATAACTATAGACAATCAAGAAGCAGAAAACAAAATTTGATCTAAGAAGTAAAAATAGTAGCCTGTTCCCTAGAATTGGAGTATATAAACGATCATATGCAAAAGAGTGGTCGTGCTGGGGAAAAAAGGATTATGGGTGACATTTTAAGAATTAAAAGTTCCATAAACAATTGTTAGGGGCTTCTCTGGTAGCTTAGAGGTAAAGGATCCACCTGCTAATGCAGGAGACATGGGTTTGATTCCTGTGTCAGGAAGATCCCCTGGAGAAGGAAATGGGAATCCATTCCAGTATCCTTGCCTGGGAAATCCCATGAACAGAGGAGCCTAGTGGGCTACAGTCCATGGGGTTGCAAAAGAGTTGGACATGACTTAGCAACTAAACAATAACAGCAAACAATTGTTAAGCTTAATAGTAATGGTATTCTGGTCTTCCCATTTTAATTTGGGGAGGTCATGCCTATAAAGCTCTGTGCTAGAATTGTGATCTGCTTTCACTGATGGAGACAGTGCTGCTGATCCTTTGCCAATAGGTCTTGTGCATTTTGAAGCCCTCTCTCTCCTTTTGCCTCTTCCTCTTGTGGACAAGGGGGTGTGTAATTTTGAGGTAGCTCATCAGGGTCTGAGGTGTGGACCATGTCTGTGAATCACAGTGAAGTGTGTCCGTCTGGACAGAATCAAACTCACAGTCTTAGCCTCATCAGCCTCATGTGCCAACTGGCTTTGCCAGCTGGCCCTTGTTAAGTTTCCTGCTCTGCATAGATTGATGGGAACTTCAGCAGAGCCCATAACACATGAGGATATTTAATACATGATGTTGCTTCCTTATGAGGAAGCAATGAAATAATCAGGCCGTAAGAAGCATGGTAAACCTGATATGTGAAAATCCACTTTTGTAAAAGAAGAAAATCTGGGCATGATTTCATTTGCAGATGTATTTCTCCACTTTGCAAGAAGACCTCACAATGGCTTCTTTCAAATATCAAGCATTGTATGTGCATTTAAAGAATCTGATCTAGAATTATAAAATATAACCTACATTTGTCTTTTAATGTAGCTAGTCTGTAAATTGGCTCATAGTTATATTATCCCTGGAGGGAAAGTTGCACAGATGCATGCATTGTGGCATTCATCCTCCTAAGATAATACCCCATGTTTGATTGCCTTCTTTGTTCTGTATCTGTAGAAGGAGCAACACACAGCGAACACCGAGCCCTCATGTCCGAACTCAAGATTCTTATTCATATTGGCCACCATCTCAACGTGGTCAATCTTCTTGGTGCCTGTACCAAGCCAGGGGGTGAGTATCTCTGGATGGCTCTGGTTGTGGGCTTTCAGAATATACTTTTCTGCTTGTATTTGAGGGAACCACCCAACTCCCATGGCCTTGGTTTCCTCAAGTTAGGAAACTTTGGCAGATTCCTAGATATAAATATATTTCATGGAGATTTAATGGGAACTATAGATTATTTTAGAACTTCCTATGAATTATAAAATGCCGTATCACTATAATACAGTTTGTTTCCTATGTAAAAGGTATTCAGAGGAGAAAAGTAACTTTTTTCCGAAATTTGAGAGCAAAGGAATTTAAGAGTAGTTCCCCCTACAACAAAATCAGCTCAGGTGATTGTGCTGAAAAGCAAGTGGGTGGATTTTCTCCTGAAATTTTGACTAATCTTTTATGGAATTGCTTGTTAGAAAAAGAAAAAAATTACAATGATAAGGGAATGGCAAGCAGCTAATTTCTGTGATCCTGCTTCCAGTGAAAGGCTATAGCCTTGTCTGTGATGTTTTCTGACTCACTGATGTTTTAAACACTTGGTGAGAAACATGAGTGAAAATACATTTTTCCTTCTTGGCATGCTGTGCTGTCTGCAGGGCCACTCATGGTGATTGTGGAATTCTGCAAGTTTGGAAACCTGTCAACTTACTTGAGAAGCAAGAGAAATGAATTTGTCCCCTACAAGGTATGTCATTTTCTACCTCAACTTTGGCCACATTGTAAAGCAGGGAAAACTCAAAGTGGTACAGATGAATTGTTTTGGTAAAATTCTGTGAGGAACTTGTGAAGAATCTTTTCGTGTTACTTTCTTGGCTGTTGTATTTTTCTCTTTTACCTTCTGGAGGACACATCTCATATTTCATTTTTGTGAGTGTAATCTACTGACCCATTATAGGTGATGCTGAATAGGGGAAGATGGGTGGTTAAGGAAAAAGAATGAGAAGGGGAGGACAGCTCAGGATTATTCTGTCTCTTCCTTGGCCATATTTGGCCCTATTGAGTATCAGTCTCACTGTCGAAGTGCCCTAATGTTGGAAGTATGTCTGAGGGAAACTGGAAGCAAGGCCTTTATCTCCAAGTTAAAAAGGAACCAGGCTGTATGGAAGAAAATGTAGCATGTAGCATACCTGCCCAAAATTTCAGCCCAGAGATTTCATGCTCTTGAAATTGATGTCCCTCATCTTCTTCTAATAGTTACAATTGCTTCTATAGTTTATATTTTACAGATTTTCTGGTATTCAAGGAGTTTGTTCATCTGTTTCTTTATAGACCAAAGGGGCACAATTCCGGCAAGGGAAAGAATATGTTGGGGAGATCACCATGGATCCTAAACGCCGCTTAGACAGCATCACCAGTAGCCAGAGTTCGGCCAGCTCTGGGTTTGTTGAGGAGAAGTCCCTCAGTGACGTGGAGGAGGAGGAAGGTACCTGCCATTGCTTCCTCCATGCCGAATACATGCTCTTGTGGGAACAGACCAGGTGACGGGATATGACAAAGAATTTTGTCCTGGAAAAGTCTTATATAATATTTGGAAGAGACCTAAATTTTCTAGAAGGCTTCCATTCAGTTTCTCCAAAAGTGAAGGGCGGAAGGTCTAAAGAAGCAGTGGGCTAGGTTGTGAGTGGAGCATGTCTAGCCTGAGAAATCTCAGTCTTCCTAGAGAGCTAAGCAATTGGCAACAGTCAAACCAGTGCTCTTCAAGAGTTGGTTCAACATGTATCAGAAGGAGAAGATCAGTGCAAAAGAGACTCCCTGGTGGTTGATCAGCCTACCCATTGTCCACAGGGGTTCAGCCCCACCTTGTCTGCTTTAGCAGCACAACAGAAGTCCTTCAGTTAATCATACCCAACTTTTCCCAAGGCAGTGTAGGCATCTATTATTTCTACCCTATCCCAAGTGGCTTATCAAGTCTTCCATACTTCTTCAGAGGCGTCTTGGCAAATACCTGTTTCTTTATCCACTATGCTTCCAGTGATATTTTAGTGCTGTTTATGAGTGGAGCTATTCTCCCAGCCTAACTTCTAGAACCTCTTCCAGCTTCAGGATACCCTGTATTTCTGCTTCCCTCAGAAGGAGCAGAGACAGCCTCATGGAGGAAGAGATGGGGCTTCTTGACATCTGGCTCTTCTTGAGACGTGAGCATAGAAGAGTGTTCTGTTATGAAATAGTGGAAGAAACCCACTTCTGTTCTCTTTGACATGAGGCCACAGAACATAAAACTAACCTCTTTCCCATAGAAGCCAAGCAGGCAGTGTGAGGTAGAATGTGGTCTAGAAAAGTATGGCAAGGTTGTCTAGAACTCATATAACCCAGTGCACACTGAGTGGAGCAGTCTCTGCCCCATCTTCTCTCTCACAAAATGGTGGCCAGTAAGCGGGAAACCCAAGAGCTTGAGGGAATCACTGGAGTAGAGAGGGTGTTAGCCTGGAATTTTGCCTTCATTTTTTTGGAAAAGGAAGAGGTCTCACTAATTATTCATGGAGAGGCCTCCAGCCCTACACATAGAAAGTCACTGAGAAGAAGGTTCAAGTGTTTTTAATACTTACAAGGTTAGTATTACATCTGAGTTTTCATTTACTCTGGTATTTGTCTCCAGGAGAGAAGCCATGTCTTATCTTATCTGACCAAAGTTAAGAGATCATGTTGAAACACCCAGTAATGTCTTAGTGTTTATTTGTACCACTTGCCCGGAAGTAAATACCATGAGTTTACATAAATTTATCTTTCTTTCCATGTTCCTGTCATCTCTGGTTCATATCCTTGAAGGGAAAAAAGCATCCTCACAGGCCTGATTTAGTGTGTTTACAGCATTTTCTCAGCTTGAAAGTGAGAGAAGTAAATATATTTTTGGTATTTTTAGTTATCCGTTCTAGATTATAATTTGACCTTTGGCCTTTATCCTAGGACAAAGCTAGGAGAGAAAAGATTCAATGACCTTGGAGACTGTTGTTTTATTTTTAGAGTTCTTGATATGAAACTATTGTTTATCCCTCTGGGTACGTGAAAAAAACAAGTTTAAAACAGCAAAGCTGTAAAAGCCCTCTTCCCTGTTATCTATGCCAGTTTCACCTCCATTTTGCCTCCTGGATTTGTTCGCCCAATTTGGCTAAAATGGAAAAAAACCAATATTTTTGCTAAAGGGTTTGATGAAGGCTAACAATATACCATGATTCAGCATATTTACAGAAGAGAGAAGCATTTTCTGTCTGCTTCTATTTCCTGAAATTTAACTCCCAATTTTTAAAATGAAGATTATCAAGCTTAGAAACAAATACTTTCTGACTGAAATACCAATCTCTGTGCTCCTGTATTTTCTGACAGTTTCTGAAGATCTGTATAAGAACTTCCTGACCTTGGAGCATCTCATCTGTTACAGCTTCCAAGTGGCTAAGGGCATGGAGTTTTTGGCATCACGGAAGGTGAGACAGAGTATCTCTTTATATCACAGATTTGGAAATGAGATGTCCAGTGCCAGCCATTCGTGTTTGTCTGGAACTGTAATTCATTAACCACTCCTGGGACTGTTAAGAGAATCTACTGGGGAGGTTCCATTTCTGCTCATTAAAGAGATATTAGGAGATCTTGAAATTAATTCATGTGGTAAATAGCTTCCACGTGCCAGCAGTCTTCTAGGGCAGGGGTCCCCACCCTCTGGGATCTAATGCCTAATGATCTGAGGTGGAGCTGATGTAATAGAAATAAAGTGTACAATAAATGCAATGCACTTGAATCATCCCCAAACCATCCCCCAACTCCCAGTCCATGGAAAAATTTTCTTCCCCAAAACTGATCCCTGGTGCCAGAAAGTTTGGGGACCACTGTTCTAAGCACTAAGGACACCGTATGGGCAAGTAAGCAGACTGTTTACCTGCATGGAGATTATGTTCTAGTGGGTGGAACAAACAATAGAAACAAGTGAAATACCTAGTGGTTTAGATGTGTAGAAAAATAAGCAAGAAAGAGTTATAGAGTCTGTAGGAGCCGTATGTTTGTGTGTACATCTGCCTTTCTCTGTACACTGATTTTAAACTAAGTGGACATGGCTTGAGGGAAACATGGAATTTGAGCAATGGCCTGGAAGAGGTGAGGGGTTGAGCCTTGCAGATATCTTGGCGTAAGAGAGTCTATTTTTCATTTCTTTTACATTGGTTGCCATCCATCAAAAAGTATTTGTTAGTAGTATAATTAGAAACCAGGAAGGACAGACTTTAGAGAGAGCAATTGAAAGAGCTAAAATTAGAAAAGTAGGCTGAACAAAGGCTGAGGTGGGTACGTGACAAGTCACAAACATTCCAAAGGTTGTAAACACCGTGAAGGGAGTGAGGTTGAAGTCACCACCCTGGAAAGGGTAAAGTGGCTGGTTTTTCATGAAACAAGACAAATTCAAATCAAGTTTCAGGAAAAATGATCATTTGACAGAATGCATTTGCTGCAGCCTACTTGGAGAAGAAGGACTTAATGTTTTTATTTTGTTGTTTGTTTCTAAATTAGAGTGAAATCCCTCAGCCATGTCTTTTTCTGGAGTTTAAAGCTTGTCACAACTTTCAGAGCCTCAGGATCCCAGAGGTTTCTGCTTGGGAACTCTCACTCCCAAGGAGAAGGGAGAGAAATAGAATCTTAGAGGATTTTCCCAAAGAGAACGGTTTTCTGCCCTTCTTGATGATTTTATTTTATTATGTTTTAAAGGCCAGAGCCTGCCATTTAGTCAGGGCTCCTTTCACAAGGAAGGGAATGGGGGGTGGAGGAGAAGATCCTTTCATTTCCCTGTATCTACCAGCTGATTCTAGAATAACACCTGGTTGCTTCAGAAAAGTAAGCTCTTTGGTAAGGCATGGGGGAGGATGTAGGAAGGACTGTGTTTTTTGGAGTCTCCTGGCTTGCTTAATCATACTATACAATGTTCTTTGTAAAAAACTTCTTTGAAATTTTTATAGAATTTTTTCTCCATTTAGTTATTACAAAATACTGGCTATAGTCCCCGTGTTATACAATATATCCCTGTGCCTCGCTTGTTCAGAGAAGTGCTATAGAGATGCAAGGTGTGGGGTCCCTCATGCTTGGCTCACACATCACTGTTCTACGGACCTAAGAGTTTCTCATCTGAGCCTTTCATTCATTTCTAAATGTTCCCCAAGGCTCTTGTTCCATCACAAATCTGTCCAGTAGAGATAGAACTGCTTAGTGTAGGAAGTTAGATGAAGTTAGGCGATGCAGAGAAGAGAGAAACTGAGGGACAGAAAAGAGTAGAAGGAAAGCCAAGGACAACTGGCTTTTCCTTTTGTGTGCATCAGAGAATCTCCTTGATGGGCGAGAGGCTGAGAGTGCATTCATTGGCCTCTGTGATAAGCCAGCACTCTGAAAACAGGGTGAGCCCCACTTGGAATTGTTTCTCAGAGCTGATCCAGCTTCGGTTACATATGAAGTGGAGAAACCAACAAAGGTTTCTGATTTCCGTGCATTCATTCATTCTAGGGCCTCCTTAGAATAACACATTTTAACTGTATATGGTGCCAGGCAAAAGGGAGGTGTGGATGTGACCAGAAACACATTCTATTTATGACTCCATCAGCATGCTATAACTTAATTATTTAGCTCCAGAGTCCGAGGCTGTTTATGGAATAAGCAGATGTGTGTCTCAGTGAAACTCACAGACTTTTTTTTCCCGAAGTGTTGATAAAAGATGTTAACCCAGTGCTTGTTAATCAGTTGGTTTTCTGATGTGGGTTTTTTTTTTAAAGCATGAGGTCACAACAGATGTAGAAGAGATCATCTAGGCTGAACTCTAATGCACACAATTCTTTTTGCAGTGTATCCACAGGGACCTGGCAGCGCGAAACATCCTCTTGTCGGAAAAGAACGTGGTTAAAATCTGTGACTTTGGCCTGGCTCGGGATATTTATAAAGACCCAGATTATGTCAGAAAAGGAGATGTAAGTTTCAAAGATGCACCCTGTGATCTATTAAGTTGCAGAATCCAAACTCTCCTGAGTCAGCCTGAGAAGCTGTGTTCAGGGATAATGGATGCTTTTTCTTCAGGTTTTTGCTAAGTTGGATTCTCATTCTTTGTCTTCTACCCCTATAGGCTCGCCTCCCTTTGAAGTGGATGGCTCCAGAAACGATTTTTGACCGGGTGTACACAATTCAGAGTGATGTGTGGTCTTTCGGTGTCCTGCTCTGGGAAATATTTTCCTTAGGTAAGTCCCTTCTCCTTGTTCTTCCATCCATACTGCAAAGAAAATGGTAAAAGTCAGTTCCTCCTGTATTTCACCTTCATTGGATGAACCTTACTTGGAAGCTTTGGGTTATAAAAATCTTAAAAAAAGAGAGAGAAAGAAAGGCGGAAAAAAAGATATACATGTGAAGAAGGTGTGAGTCAAGCTCATATACATGTGAATTAGACCCAGGGATTTCTGCAAGAGAAAATTGAATCCGTTGTGTCCCATTCCTATTTTTTTTCAGGTGCTTCTCCGTATCCTGGAGTAAAGATTGATGAGGAATTTTGTAGGCGACTGAAAGAAGGAACTAGAATGAGAGCCCCTGATTACACCACACCGGAAATGTAAGATTTTACACATATTTCTCTATCCTCCTTTACTCACAAAAATTCTCCCTGTCTAGACTTGCCATTCTGTGTACCTCCTTTGTGGCCCAGTGTATGTCTTACTTCTCCCTTGAAGTCTTTCTTGATAATCTCAAGCACAGAGTCATTCTTCTTAAAATGACAGCAGTTTATCTGTACAAACCAGTCAGTTTTTACTAGATGTTGATTTATGATGTTTCCTTTTCTATACACACTTCATGGTCCAAATGTAGAGCTCTCTGTCTTACATAGTTTCATATCCCTATTTAGCATCTTGGCTCATGGTGGTCTCTTTATAAATGTTTACTCATTCAAGTGCTTATTTTCAGCATCAGATCAGGAAGAAAGAGGCAGTTGATGACATCAGTGTTTTGCTTCCCTAGGTACCAGACCATGCTTGACTGCTGGCATGGGGATCCTAATCAGAGACCCACGTTTTCAGAGCTGGTGGAGCATCTGGGAAATCTGTTACAAGCTAACGCTCAACAGGTTTGTGACCTCCATGCAAGAAGCTTCTGCAGAGAGTACTTAGGTGTCCAGGGCCCTTTTGCTGCCTTCTCATGGTCCCCACGCTGTCCTCTCAGCCACTGAATAAGGAGCCACATTCTAGATCTGAGCAGTAATGCTTTTCTGAAAGTCTTAATTGCCCCTTTAAACAGATGAGATCCTAATTCATAACCTGGCAGCTGATTACTTTTATTTTTACTGAGGTCTATTTTGGTGTCTTTGGGTGCTCTTGTGAAGTAAACAAAAGCAAAAAAACAACAAACAAAACCCCAAAATTGAAAAAAAAAACAAAAACCTAGTTGATTAATTGAATATCAACAGTGGGTGAATACCAACAGTGGACAGAATTTCGAGGAATTTTATATTCATTCTTCAGGCAAAAACACATCTGAATCCTGCAAAATAAATGTTTTGTTTTTTTTTTTCCCCTCCATGAAATCCCAGGCCCCCATAACTTCCATCGGAGGATTTTATTGTAGTCTTTACCCTTAGAAAGTTATTTACTCTCCAGTCAAAACCTGTTACCACAGTGAATGGAAGCCAGTTTCCTCCTGCTTTTCTTCTGAACAGCTAGGGGACAATGGGTCATATCTGTCTTTATCAATAAACCTTCCAAACATTGAGAGGTATCAAATTGCCCTTTATTTCTTTCTCCTGATGAAATAATGTTAAGTTGTGTAACCTTTTCTCAGAAGACCCATTTTCCTGCACATATATTGCTTTTCTTTAGACTGTCATCAGTTTTTCCGTTGCCTTGAAGTGTAGAGGCTAAAATTGGATGACATGCCCTTTAAAGGGCCTGGCTCAGGTGTAGATAGGACTTTGTGAAGAAATGATTTCTCAGCCCTGCGGAGCTCTGCCTGTTCTGTTGCTCCATCTGTAACTACAGCCTGCTTCGTCTTCATCGTAGCCATACTTCTCTGTTGTCCCCTTGCCCATCTCGTGTTTTGTTAGTTCCTTAAGTATACTCTCGTATACGCATCCCTTTCAAGTGCCCTTGTGTTTTTGACAAGCCATTTTTAAAGCTGTCTTAAAGATTTACCTTCAGATATGAAAGCCACGTTCCCCATAAACAAGAAGCCCCCATGGGCTTTGTTTTTGATGTAAAGGCTCTTGAAGGACTGAAGCCATAACAATAGCGCTCCGTGTTTATTGTTTCAGGATGGCAAAGACTACATTGTTCTTCCCATATCAGAGACTTTGAGCATGGAAGAGGATTCGGGACTCTCTCTGCCTACCTCACCTGTTTCCTGTATGGAGGAAGAGGAAGTATGTGACCCCAAATTCCATTATGACAACACAGCAGGAATCAGGTACAGTCTAAGGTCAACATCCCCTCGGGGGAAGGGGCTTCAAGGTCATCCTGGGGAGGCGGGTGGAGGAAGGACATTGTATGAAGTTGCTGCATTTCACTTGCACGTCCACCCTTGGCCCTGAGAGGTCCTCCTTGAAGGGCGCCTGGGTAGGTGAATCTCTTCCCATCTGTGGTCCACATTGCGGCTGAAGCTCTTCCTTTTAGAATCCTAAGCCCTGCAGCTGCAAATAGCTGGAATGCCATAGTTTGTTAATCTCCAGAAAAAGAGACCGATTTTAAAAAGACATCTGTATTTAAATTATCCCCATGTACTCTTTTATTAATGTGAATTAAACAGCTTAGGAAAGATTCAGGAAGGAAGAGTTCTATGCGTTTATGAAAGCACACTTTTGCCCCTCTGGCTGGGATACAGTTGCTGTGGGGATGCGTCCTGAATTAGACTGGACAGCACATCTTCAGAAGCCCCTCCCAAGTCTGATTTTCAGCATTTTATTTGCATAATGGGACTTCTGGGCTTATTTAAAACACATGCGCTGCAGTATTTTCCTCATTTGTAGAAGGGTTCTAAAGGCAGCTTTCTTTTTATTCTCTCCCAGCACCTGTGCGTAAGGAAAGAGTTGATATGGTTTCTACAATATGATATTAAAATTGCCTTTTCATAAGCCTGGGACTGCTTCACTTCACTTTGTTCCCATTCCCACCCCTTTGAGTGTTTTCCTCCTATAACCCCACCCCTGACAGTATAGGCCCAGCCTGCTCCCTTGAGTGTGCGCAGGCTGCAGGGGCGCCTTGAAGCTCGGGGTAGGGGGGATGGAGCTCTAGCCTGTGGCCAAGGGGCCAGATGGCAGGTGGGGAGTCACCCTGGTCAGTGTGCCCTGTGGACATGCACAGGGACGGCAGCGGGAATGCTGCCGTGGGAGAGAGGAAAGCTCAGAGTGGGTAGAAGCCAGCTAGTAAGCTGGCCATTCCATCTGTGTCAAGAAATGTTGGGCATTTTTTGAAAGAACTTTTTCTTACCAGATTTTGCCAGAGTTAGGCAAAGTAGATACTATTATCTTTTGATGTAAATGTTGATTATCTCAGAGCAATTACCTGGAAGAATACAATACTCTGGTTAAAGATCCAGATTTTAGAGTCAGATAGAATTGGGTTTCCCTGGTAGCTCAGATGGTAAAGAATCTGCCTACAGTGTAGGAGGCCTAGGTTCGATCCCTGGGTTGGGAAGATTCCCTGGAGGAAGGCAGGGCAACCCACTCCAGTATTCTTGCCTGGAGAATCCCCATGGACAGAAGAGTCTGGAGGGCTACAGTCCAGGGAGCCGCAAAGACTCAGACATGACTGAGTGACTAACTTTGACTTTCATAACCAGGTTAGATTCCCAAGTCTGCTCTTTGCAGCTTTGATCTGGGGAAAATTTTTAGTGTGACCCAGGCCGGGACACTGGTATTGTACAAAAATGATGACTTTGAGAATTACATGACATAATGAGTTTCTAAGTGCCTGGTACCTGGAGAATACCCAATAAATAATAGCTATTATGTGAGCTGCTTAAAGCACATCCTGGGGATGAATCTGGTTCCTCTGATATCTGACTCAGGGCTGTTTTATCCCATACCAAGGAGGGAGCTTCAAATAGAAGGAGGAATTAAATGAAAATATGAAAATCCATAGTTCCACCCCCATGTTTAAAAAGTCCTAAATTCAAGTTTAACTGGCCTTCTGGTATGGTAATTATTCCTGCAACACTGTTGCCTTCTGCTTGATCAGAAAGCCATTTGATCATGAGCTGTGTTCCTTGGGTTTTCTGTGACCAGGTGGGGTGAGGACCCAGCCGGCAGCCTCTTGGCTCACTTGGGCGCTTTGCATATGGTGCCGAGAGTTGATGAAGTCATGTATGTGTGATGGAAGTGCCAAATGCAATGCTGGATCTGAAGCAAGGCTGCTAACATTTATCCCCAGAAGCGTGGACAAATGTGACACCACATTCCCAGAGCAGGCCTGGCTGCTATTTGCTGTCTGTGATTTTTGAATTGGTCTTTGCAGTCCAGTTTCTCTTTTATCCAGCCATAATTTGAAAAATAAAATGGAAATTGGAATCTCTTGTCTGCATCCCCACGCAACCCCCTCCACCTTTTTCCCTTTTCTAAAACTAAGACACCATGGTCACATTTTAATCATTTAAGGTAAAAGAGAGGCAGAGTCCAGGCGTCTACACACAGCACACTTCATTTCAATGTTCTCTTGTGGTTCTGCTTTCCTGAGGAGCAAGAGGAGAGGTTGGGGTGCCTCTCAGGGGACTTGTTCTCTTATCTTCATGTTGCCAGTCAAGGAGGAGAGCCGAGGTGTCTTTCTCACTTGCTTCCTGCTTATAATTTTCAATTTCATTGTGTTATAAATAGAGCGGGACAGAGACATCCTTGTGGGAACCAACCTCCTGATTTTTTGCCCCATTAACTATTGTAAAAAAATATTTGTTCAGCATTTATTTGGAGAAGAGTCTGAGAGGTATGTGGGGGAAGGGTGAGGAGGAAGGACCACTAGTGTCTGGACTGCTTTGTCTCTAAGTTCCCAATGGATCAGCTCCGGCCCCCAGTTTGCATGCTTCCTGCGAGAAAACACATCTTAATTGGACTCATCTTCCTTACAGGGTAGTTTGGGGACCATCTGCGGTTGCTCCGCTGTTTCCCCTGGGAGTTTTACCTCCCATTCCAAGCAGCTTATCAAAGATTTCTTTTCAGTTCTCTCCCAGAGAAAGGTTCTGGCACATACTTTTTTTTTTTTTTTTCTCATTTTGGTTAATTGCTAGTGATGATTTAAATGCTCCTTGTAGATTGATGCCAGGGACAGCCTGCTGGCTAGATGTTCCTGAATTTGGCTCTGATATTAGACTGCTTGAAATGAACCTGTCCTTTCTTCACCTTTTGTCTGTCTCACAGCCCACATTCCCTCTCCTTCATCCCATATCACTGCATGGTCAATGCACACATGGAAGCGAGCAGGGCTGCAAGCATATCAGGTGTTTAATAAAGAACTGAACAATCATATCCAGTGCCCTCTTCTCCCTTCTTCTTCCTAATGCTATTCCAAGGGCATCAATGTGGATTGAGGTAAAAACAAAGAAAAACAACCCTGCATGGGCTCTAGAAACCTAAATTTGAGCTCCAGTTCTAGTTATTTCCTCCCTAAGCCATCACTTCCTCTTTTCCAAATAAGAAAAAAGAAAAACCTACTGTGTAGATTTGTTAAGAACAGATGCAACAATGTATATGAAAATGCCTTGTCAACTGGGACTGGCTAAGCAACCTTTGGAATTATTGGACGCGGAAATCAAGACAGTGGCCTTTCTAAGGCAGCTGCATTACTGCCCAAGCTCACCAGCTCTACTTGATGTACAACCCAAATACCTCTGGAATCTGTCTAGTTCTCTAGACCTATGGGCATCACCTTTTAGTCAAGCTGCCCTTCCTTCTCCAGATAAGTGGAACAGCTTCCTAATTGATCTCATGGTTTCTGGTCTTATCTTCCTGAACCCAGAGTCATTTTTCTAAAGGGTGTATCTGACTTGGTCAACCTCATGCTAAAAATTCTTCAGTGGCTGCTCATTGCCCTCAGGATGATAATCCAGGTATTCCAGTTATGTGATTTTGGACAAGTCCCTTAACCTTTCTATGTCTTAGTTCCACATCTGAAGTTGGGCTAATGATACCCACCTAGATAGGTACCATGGAGATGCCATGAGACAGTGGGTGAGGATCATTTGACACAGTGCCTCGTACATGGGAGTCTCAATAGAGGGTTCCTGAATGAATGAATGAATGAATGATTGACTATGGTACCAATAATTTGGTAGAACTACCACTTTTAGGAACTGGATTTAGGAGAAGTAGGCTTTTCAATCTCCTTATTTTTAATACATTGTGTCCTCTTTCCCGTGGGGTTTCCTGAGTGAAGATGTCACTGGTGAACCTCATTCTCTCTTTGTAGAGGAAGAACCAGCCTCCTCGGGCAGGGGAGGGAGGCTTGGTTTCCATTTCCTCCTTTGCCCAAATGAGGCCTCTCTTCACTTGGTCACAGAAAACACAAGGAATATATAATATATCTGGAAGGCTGTTAGGGTGGGAAGTACAGTGGGGTTCAAGTGAAGAGTGAATTTGCTGTCCCTTCCTATGAAAAAGACTTTGCTTCTCTCCACTTGGGCTGATTTTCACAAAATCACTCAGACTCACCCAAAGTCACATGGTAGGGGAAGAAGCACCCCTAAGGAACAGGTGATATGCTGTCTGACAGGTCCTGTCCTCTGGACTCTTAAAAGAAACTGGTAGTCTTTGGAATTCAAAGGAGGAAAACAAGTTTTGGTTGATGGATCATCACTCTAAGATCCTTTACCACCTATCACTGATCACCTCATTCATCCTCCAGATAGCTTTGTGAGTGAGGGAAGGAAAGCTTTGGCCTGTACATCTTAAAGATGGGGAAACAGGGACATAGAAATATATCTGTGGCTTTCCCAATTCTGTGTAATCCATGGTAGACTTGCAAATAGATGGAATATCTCATGATTCTCAAACTACAGCCCCAACTCTGTGAGCCAAAAATAGGAGATTGTGAGATTCTGCCCACCTCTACCCATTAAGCCTCTATTACATATAGCAGGAGAAGGTGGTCTCCAGAGTCTGCTGGGTTCAGCATCTTTTACTGAACCCAGTGAAATCTGGGAGTGTTTCCTCTGCCCATCTTTCATGGAATGGTTGCTCTGTGGACATTGTCTAGATAACTTGCCTAGGAGATGGCCAGAAAGATGTGAAACATTCAGCGATATGCTAAGAGCTTAGTGGAGGAATTGCAGGCAATCAGGAAGCCAAGTAGCAGGGAGCTGACCACTGAGTCTGCTGTTACTGTCTTCAGTCCAGCCCTGGACCTCAGAAGTAAGATTCAAAGGAAAAGGGGCTCATCTAGGCCCCTCTGTTATATTTTACTTTTAAATGGACTTTCACAGGAAATTAAGCCTTTGGTGTGTGCTAGCAGAGAAAGATTTTTGTTTTGTTTTTCTTTTTCCAGAGGATGTTTTGAAGGTCACTATTAAACTTGTGTTTCAAAGATAATGAACTTAGGTATCACTTGTGGAATCTGTAGTCAACTATACCACCACTAAAATATAAATATTTGTTCTTTTGCAGTCAGTATCTGCAGAACAGTAAGCGAAAGAGCCGGCCTGTCAGTGTAAAAACATTTGAAGATATCCCATTGGAAGAACCAGAAGTAAAAGTCATCCCAGATGTAAGTACATCTTTTAAAAATAGTCTTAGAAATAATACCAAAGATGAAACATTAGCTAGATAAATATTAGCCTAAGCATTAGAGTTTTGGAGCCTCATTATGAGGCTGCCCTTGTGGGTATGTGTCTTGGGGTCATTATAGTGATGGAACTTATTGGGCTGCCTTGTTTTTTCCATAAGTGAAGCCCCTGGTTAAGATTCAAGACAATTGAGCTTCATGCCCAATTCCACTGAAGTGTAAATAATTTTATTGTGGAAAGAGGGATAGATACGGGTCTCCTTAGCTTCCTCCTAAATTCCTCTCTTCTTCCAGGCCTGGGTCTATTGTGGAAGCAGTTGCTTCCTCTCATAGCCAGTACAGTTTCTGGCTATAATACCTTTACCTCTCTCTGCAGAAAATGAAAATGCTGTCTCAGAGATGGGTTAGGAAATCAGTTTGATTAAGTTATTGGTTAGTATATACACTCAATCAACTGTGCCATCTCATTGTCTCTTAAAAAGGACAGCCAGACGGACAGTGGTATGGTTCTTGCATCTGAAGAGCTGAAAACCCTGGAAGACAGAACCAAGTTAGCCCCATCTTTTAGGTAAGGTTCAGCCAAATAGAAAAGACAAATTTCAAGGGGAATTTTTGGAAGGAACTTAGGACTTTGAGCATAAGTGCAGTTTTCCTTTTTTAATATCTTTATCGGTTAGGCAAATTTGCATCAAACTAACTAATAAAGAACAGAAGCAAACACATTATCTGGCAAGTCTAAAAAGAATCTGAAATAAGAGAATTTGGTTGGTTTTTACCAGATTTTATATATATTAGGGAATTTCTGAGCACATTTGCTGTGGTCAAGGGTTTGTGTGATATTAGCTAAGTGACAAAGAGGTCATTGGCTTGATCTTTAATAAAACTCTTGAGATCGTTAAAATCTTTGTGGACTCTACAGTGAAGAATTTTCAAACCTGAATAGAAATGAGTGCACCTGTCCTTAAGAAGTATCATATATAAGTAAACCATTGTCCACTTGCTTAAGATATTTAAATACTGTTGGCTGAATTATTAGATATTTAATTGTGGGGAAAACAGTGAATTTGGTTTTGAATATAATGTCTTCCACATGGTTCTATAGGAGTTTGTAGTTGTTTTGAATAGATGTACCTGCTTTTACAGTTGGCTTCCTGTAGCTTCCCTGGTAGTTCAATCAGTAAAGAATTTGCTTACAGTACAGGAGACCTGGGTTCGATTCCTGGGTTGGGAAGATACCCTGAAGAAGGAAATGGCAACCCACTCCAGTATTCTTGCCTAGAAAACCTCATGGACAGAAGAGCCTGGCAGGCTATAGTCTTTGGGATTGCAAGAGATGGACATGACTTAACAACTAAACCACCACCACCTGCTTTTAAAATAAATAAATAAGAAACTCTGTATTTATAAGAATAGTGGGATGCAGAATGGTTATTTACTTGTTGGCAGTTTCACTCTAGGTGTGAACTGAGAAGGTTTTGATCTACTTATAATCTAACTATTGGATAAAATGGGAGCCCCCTTACATTATTGAGTGATACTCATGTTAAGAAAAAAAAAATTAGGGACTCCCCTGGTGGTCCAGTGGCTAAGACTTCATGCTCCCAGTGCAGGGGGCCTGGATTCGATCCCTTCTCAGGGAACTAGATCCCACATGCTGCAACTAAGACCCGGTGAAGCCAAATAAATAAATATTTTTTTAAAAAAAGAAAAAAATTAAAAGGTACCATTGTGCAATTTTATCGTTTGCCCTAGGCCCATGATGAGAAATTGTGACAGCCAATTGTATGCTTTATTTACTGATTCACAGTATTTTATTTGCTTAGCAATGACTATGTACCTACCATGCCATTGTCTGAGACACTAAGTCCATTTTATTGAGGTTGGATTGAAAGAAAAGATGCATTTCTAGTTATTTGAAATAACTTTTAAACCATATATGAACATAGAGTCAATAGAATCCTTTTTTTTTTTTTTTGGTTTGTAACATGCATAGATTGGTAAAACACCTAGTAAGGGAGAAAATCACTATACTTCAGAATGACTTAAGCTTCACACAGCCTACACCCAGTTACAAAAGGCCTTTTTAAGGTTCTTTTCTAAGCTTTGACATGATTACTGTCTGTCACAACTCCACACCATTGAAAACATTTTCTGGTTGCTGCTGAGTGATCCAGTCCTCCATGCTTCCAAAGAATGTGGTTTTGATGAGTAAAAAGCAGTTTTTGACATGTCTAGCTTGATTGTACACACACGCTTCAGCTTACTAAAGTTTAAAGTTTCTCAAGAATTGTATTAACACCATACACGGGCCTTGTGATCCCCTACTTGGCAGTGTGTGACAAGTACCATTGGACTTTCAGAATATCCCAGTTCCTCCCACGTCATGAAAGAGTCCCTTTGGCTCCTATTCTTGTACACAAACTTGTCAGTCTGCAAGGCCACAGAAAGGTTCCATTGGTTGGAGCCTTTGCATAATCCAAGAGAATTGCCTTTCATCTCATCTCAGGCTTGAAAGACTTGGACCCAAATAAGAGGACTTATCTGAAACTCAGATTTCATCCTAGTACCTGAAAATAGACATTGTCTGAGTTAAGCTGCTATGTTGATTAACAAGTGGGAGGGATGGGCTGTGTCTCCAGGAAACTGACAGCCCACACAGTGTTGGGGATGGGGTTAGGATAAGATGCACAAGAACTGCCTTCTCTCTGCCAGCTTATTTGGTTGCCGTCTCTTCTGCAGTGGACTGATGCCCAGCAAAAGCAAGGAGTCTGTGGCATCCGAAGGCTCAAACCAGACGAGCGGCTACCAGTCGGGGTACCATTCTGACGACACGGACACCACCGTGTACTCCAGCGAGGAAGCTGAACTTTTAAAGCTGATGGAGATTGGACCGCAGGTCGGCAGTGCAGCTCCGATTCTCCAGCCTGACTCTGGGACCACACTGAGCTCTCCTCCAGTTTAAAAGGAGGCACCCGTGTCCCCCAGTCCTGGAAATCACACGAGAGGTGCTGCTCCGATTTTCACGTGTTGTTCTTTCCACCACCAGGAAGTAGCCACGTTTGATTTTCATTTAAAAAAAAAGGACCTCAGACTGCAGGGAGCCAGTCCCCTAGGCATTTCCTGAGATGCTTGTGACCCAAGAATGTGTTTGTATCTTCTCCCCGTGTTGATCTTATTCTTTTTTTTTCATTCATTTAAAAAGCACGGTGGATGCGCCCTACCCTGGGTTGCCCCAGGGGTTGCAGCAAAAGTTCAAGAAATGACTTCACCCTCAGAGAAGTAGCAGTGCCCAGGGAGTGGACACCTCGTAAAACCAGAAGATAAACCAGGCAATGGAAGTGCTTTAGGTGTTGAAGACGGGAAAGATCTTTAGAGCTAAGTCCATCTTGGAAGCTTTGCTTGTTGGAGCCACGTCTTACCTGTGGGGTTTGGATTAATGGAAAGGAAGACGCTGACTTGCTTTGGGAGCGCCCCGAAGCCTGCGCATGCGTGGTGTTGGCTCTGGTGGAGGTGGTGGACTTAAGGTTTGTGAGGAAATGTAAAGGCTTCAGACAAGGTGACTGGTTTCAGAAGGTTGCGTGCTCTTCCCGTTTGGGCTAAATGAGAGTTCCTTGTGCTGTTTCCGACTCCTAATGAGAGTTCCTTCCGGACTCTTACGTGTCTCCTGGCCAAGCCCCAGGAAGGAAATGATGCAGCTCTGGCTTCTTGTCTCGAGACTGATCCTTTACTCAGGATGCCACAGAAAAGGACACTCAGACGGAGGCTCCCTGTCACGTTGAGGACTTCTGACTGTGTGAACCAGCTTCTGGTTTCTTCTGGATGGACACCCACCTATCTGTCCTCATGTGATATGTCTGAGCCTGACCGCAGTAGATTCGGTGTGGAGCTGTGGTGTCAAAGCTTCAGGAGGATTTTACTGTCTTATTCCTCTCGCCTCTCCGTGTCTTCCCCTTTCCCTTCAGTATTTTCCTGGCTGTCCCTTCCCCACCTTCCCGCTCCCAGCCAGTCAGTATTCTAGTCATTTGATTTGTACGCCCTAGGGAAATAAGATTTGGTTTGTTCACTCTCTGAGTAATTCTTAGACAGATTTCAAAATTACCTTGTAGCCCAAGTTATAACAATACCTATTGTATTATTTAGGCTTTTAACATGTAAAGCTCTTTCTACTGGTTCTGCCCTTGTTCTTTTCTTTTTTAAAAAGATGTATTTTCTGTTTGGTACCATAGTATGAGAGGCTGGGAGCAATGACTATAAAACATGCTATGGCCCATATATTTATAGTCTGTTTATGTAGAAACAAATGTAATATATTAAAACCTTATATTATATATAATGAACTTTGTACTATTCACATTTTGTATCAGTATTACGTAGCATAACAAAGGTCATAATGCTTTTAGCAGTTGATGCCATTTTATTAAAAAAAAAAGTGAAAAACTTGAAGGAATCCTTTGCAAGTTTGCATCACTATACTCATCATCTCTCTCACTTCTGAAATGGAGGAGGGAGATTCGGACAGCATTTCCTGTGTCTGTTTTTTATTTTCACTTGTTCTCTGACTCTTCTTATAAAGGATATTTTCATAAAATGCTTATAAACTTTATAAACAAATGTATTCTTAGTTAAAAAAATACAATAGTATAATACTATCACAGCTGTCTTGAGGGTGAATGTTTCTGGCTTGAGGTATAATTGCTTCTCCCCCTCTTCTTCATAGCACAAATAATTCACACACACACATACTCTTGTTAAATTTCGAACACTTTTGAGATTCTTAAAACATGGACTGAGAGATATATGATAAGTCCTCTAACAGTATTTCCGGCCCTCTAGTAAACCCCGTGCCTCTCAGAACAGCCAACCATGAAAATCAGGGACCACGATGTCTGAGAAAGGTGACCAGACCCAGCAGTGCAGGGAAGCATGGAGCATATTTATAGTTTTCAATAACACTTTACTCTATCGTTATGGGGCTTCCCTGGTAACTCAGACAGTAAAAATCTGCCTGCAATGCAGGAGACACGGGTTTGATCCCTGGTTCAGGAAGATCCCCTGGAGAAGGGAATGGCAACCCTCTCTGGTATTCTTGCCTGGAGAATTCCATGGACAGAAAAGACTGGTGGACTACAGTCCATGGGGTCGCAAAGAATCGGACAGTACAGAGTGACTAACACACCATCCTTACAGTGTCAGAACCTCTGATCCAACATTGCCATTTTGAGTGATTACTTTTGCTTGAATTCAGTGAGTAGAGTTATCTAAAAATTATTGGCACTGAAGAGTAGTTCTATTCTTTGTGGGATTTTATTCATAAAATATTTTGAAATGTTTATATAGTCAAAAGATATGCCTATGTATATTTTTAAATGTCTTCTAAGTTTTAAAAATCATATTGAGGAAGATCTTCTGAATTCTAAAATAATGCAAAATTCTAAATTGTCTCTTTTCTTTTATTACGTTGAAATCCTTTGGGGATTTGGGAGTGAGGATGAGATGTTTAGGTAGCATCATCGACTCAATAGACACGAATTTGAGCAAGCTCCAGGAGACAAGAAGGACTGGGGAACCTGGCATGCTGCCATCCATGGGATCACAAAGAGTTAGACCTGACTTAGCTAGTGAACAGCAACAACGAGGGACTGAGGTAGGGATCTAGCTTTGTTTTCTTCAAACAGCTGTAGCAGCATCGTTTATTAAATATGCCTCTTTTCCCCTGTGGTTGGGGAAATACACATTGTACCATTTTTCATACCCTATCATTTCACTCAGACTTTCTGTACAACTTTATGATGGAAAAGAGAGCAGTGCCAGGTTTGTGTGGCTTCTGGGCACTACACTTACGGATTGAGCCATTGGCCGGTATTAGTGAGGCAGGGTCTTCTGAGAGATGCTAAACTGTAGATCAGATCTGGTCTTGTCTTTCCTATTGTTACAATGTTGTCCAATAAAGGAATGGAAGGAGAGTCTAGGCTATTCAAGATGGAGAAGACCTCACAGAAAAACAGAATTTTCTTCATTTTAAGAAAAAGAGATTGTTTCTCATAAGCGGTCCCTGGCACTGTTTCCAGTGCCAGGGGTTTGGATTCACTTGAAACTTCACACTTGATAAAGAAATGCTTTCAGCACCTCAGACAGAATAATTTGGAAGGGAGGTTTAGCCCTCCCCTTCTTTCTTCTGTTTCCCATGCCCCTTGTTCTTAGCTCCTTTTCTCTCCTCATTTGCCCCTGTATTGAAAAGAACCTTGTAGCTTTTAAAAGTGCTTCCTGCATGGCCTTATTTTCAAAATTTTCACTGGAGACATTTGGTGTATTTTAGGTGAGGCCACACTGTCTCCCCTTGGCTCCTGGCCGCTCTCATTTTCTCCCTTGACTTGCTTTGTTCTTCTCCCTCCTTTCAAACCCCCTTGTCCTTTTACCTTCTGTCTCTCTCTTTCCACTAAACTTCCTCTCCTCTCAACCTTCCCACCTCCCCCCCACCCCTTTCTTCCCAAACACACCACAGGACAGAGAGTGGTGGGAGGTTTAAGTTCATTATCCCTGGAGTAGCTTTTCTTATCAATGCATATTCCTTTGTTTCAATGAAAGAAGGAAAGTAAAAATCTAAAACCCATTACTTTGTAGTTAGCCCAGTTTTCCTCTCTCCCCTAGTATGTCTTAGAAGTCTCACTCAGATATTTATCACCCTGATTGTAAAATGTAGGCAAACCCAGAAAGCTAATGCCTTTCAGAGAGTAGCTCTTTTTCAAAAAAAACAAATTTCTCTATTTTTTTTAATTGGCATATAATCAGAGAGTAGCTCTTAATATATAACTTTTCACATTTGTGTGTCCTTGTCCCATAGGGGCCGTAGGCATATCATGCCCAGGCTTTCAGGTAAGGAGTGAGCACAGATTAAAGAGGCTTCCAATCTGTTTTTATAAAACTGTGTTTTCTACATGAGTCTCTCCCACAAAAGGGTTTAGACATAAGTGAAAATCTGGGCAGTCTTTGTGAAAGTAATTTTAAGCCTAATGTTTTGGAGAGAAAGTTACAGAATGCTCCTACGTAATAAGAGGTTAACAGGGTAAACTAAAGACATTTACTCTGGTTTTGATCAGAATGGAAAGAAGAGAAATCTGAAGTAGCAACTTGGAGAGAAATATAACAGTCAAGTTAGCCAGAAATTCTGGAGCTAAAGTGGTAGAACATAACAGACTCAGTTGAGGTCTGACTCAGAGATAAGAAAGAGCTCTGAGTTAGGGAAGACTTATTCTAAGGAAGACTATGATAAGAAGAGGATTACAGTAAACTGTGACAGATATGTGACTAGTGAATGTTAATGAGAAGACATCAAATTGTATCTTGGATTTTTTTTTTTTTTTACAACACAGCGTATGACCTTTCTGTAATTTTTTGATACCTGTAGAACAGCATTACATTCTGTAGTTTCACTCATAGTTTTCGGTTTAAAAATAAAAGAATGAAAACATATGGTTTGATTTTTTATTTTTATGTTAGTCTCACATTTTGTTTATATTAAATACTTTAGAACCTATAACAGCATACTTACTGGTAACTGGTGACAGCATACCCCCATACTTGAATTGTTTGAAGGTCTCGACTTTCACGTGCACTACAAAAAGAAAAAGGCAGGGAATGAGAAGCTGACCTCTGCTCCAGTTTTGTCCCATTCTTTGCTCTTTGTCCTCTCCCTTCTTCAAGGAGTAGTATTTGGGGGGAATAAACTCAAGGGGGTTGAGTTCTTCATGGGAAGGATAGTGGCACTGACTGACTCTGACCCCCTGTGTGGTCCACAGGATGTGGGGTAAGAAATGACTCATCAAGAACCCTCTGAACCATTGTTAGGGAGAGAAATCTCTCGGGAGCCTGGTGCTTTGCATAGGGAATCTCATTAAGCCAAAATGACTTATCATGACAAAGGGGATTGAAAACATTCTGTTCATTGCCACAGAAAGAGCAGAAATGGACTTATGAAAGCCCAGACCCAATGTTGAGAACTCAGGCTGGATGCACGGTGGGCAATTGCATTCCACATTCATTGCCTAAGCTAATGAGAAAACTGGCAGCCTGTAGTGGAGGGAAAGCAGGCCTTCCAGAGAAATCAGGACCAAAGACTCAGTCCTTAATACTCAATTATAAGCAAGTAATATTTGTTTGTATTTAACTGTACTTTAAAAACGCTACATTGTGCCAGACACTCTTTTGAAAAGAGTTTATTAATATTAACCCATTTACTTAATAGAGACTCTAAAGCAAGATAGAAGCATCACAGTGTAGATGGGGTGGCAAGGCCACGTAGGAGGCATTAAAGGAGCTCATTGATGGTTCCTACCAATGTTTGTTAGGCATTTACCATGTGCCAGGCACCTTAACAGTTAGTGGTTAGAACTGTCTTCTTAGCTGCTTAGGTTATACGTTATTAGCAGAACCCTGGAAAGGAGGAATTTCAATCTTATCCCAGAATTCTCTATATTTTCTTAGGGTATCCCTTTAACCAATTGAGCATATTTCTCATTATTGGCTCATTCTTCTTTCAGTCATTTTTGGACAAAATCTGAGTTCAAGGACATTTCTAGGTATTATAATACATAGATTCTACTGTGGGGGAACTTAACCTGACTTTAGAGTCAGAATGCTCATGGCAAAAATCAGGTAAGAAGCTCTTTGACAGCAGGTTGGGGTAATGAGGCTTTTCTTGGTCCGGTTCACCTTATGTTGAAAAATTTGCCTTTCACTTATATAGCAAGAGGAGATTCTAATAATGCATTCGGAAGAATTCCATGTTGGCCCGCATTGTATGGCAGCATAGAAGGAATCTTTTGTTTTGTCATAAGTGACACTGTTTGACCTTTATACTACTCTTCCACATTTTAAACTTTTCCAGTTGGTGAACATCCGAAGTACAGAAAGAGTAAATTCCATCATTGCCATTAGTTTTACTAGGAATTCTTCAGCAGGGATTGCTGTATACAAAGACTTCTCCTTGGGTATTTCAAAATACTATCAGCTAAGGAGCAACATTTCATAAATATATCTGTTTTACAAATCAAAGTGTGCTCCTGTATAAGCCAACTTGAGAATCTTAAGCAGCATATACTTGAAGTCAATAGAAATAGAATTTTCTTTTAGTTCAGTCACTGTGAATAGATCATGATACATTTCTGTACCTTCCTCGCGCCCCCACCCCCACCCCACCGCTGTCTAATATGGCTGGCAAATTGCCTTGAGGACCTGTCATGAAGACAGAAAAAAAGATTCTCATTCTTCTCTTATCACCACATTTATCAGTAAATTTCAGCGTTCTGCCCAGCTTTCACTCTTGTGGTCTTCTGCGCTGCAGGAGACCTTATTGCTTCTCTGATTGATGAACAAGACAAGAAGATATCATGCCAGAAACCATTCCTGAGTCAGAACTTACAGAAAAACAATGTTCACTTTAAAAGGAAATACCAATAAGTATTCATTTCGGATGACAAGAGCAAGTTTAATAGAGTTTTTAGAGAAACATATATTATGGATTCCACTTTCATTATGTTTCTCTGTTTCATGGTGATAAACATTTCAATTAGCTCTGCAGTCACTCAGACATGAGTAGCCTGAAAGACAGAAATAACCTTGATCATTGATTATCTACCATATGTCAAGCATTGAACTATTCACTCCACGTATACTATCTCGTTAAATCCTTGTCATGGCCCTTGTGTTAGGTGCAATCATCACCAGGTTACACGTGAAGACTGGCAGTTAAAATTTGAAACCCAAGGAGGCAAAGTCATGCCAGGATTAGATCTTGACTACTTATATCTTGAGGACATAACTCATATTTGGGATGGGGATCAGGATGGAATCCTTTCTCCTGATGGAAGGCAGTGAGTGCTCTGACTTGTCTTCTGATAAATCAAAACCAAAGAAAAGATACATGTGAAGGTAGTCTGGTACTTTTAAGTGTCTTAGGTTTTTTAATATAATTTTATTTATTTTTGGCTGTGCTGGGTCTTTGTTGCTGCATGAGCTTTTCTCTAGTTGAGGTGCTTGGGCTTCTCATCGCAGTGGCTTCTCCTGTTGTGGGGCACAGGCTCTTGGGCATGTGGGCTTCAGTAGTTGTAGCAGTGGGGCTCAGTAGTTGCATTTCCCAGTTTTAGGGCACAGCTCAACGGTTGTGGCTCACAGGCTTAGTTACTCCGCAGCACGAGGGATCTTCCTAGACCAGGGATTGAACCTGTGTCTGCTGCATTGGCAGACGGATTTATTACCACTGAGCCACCAGGAGAAGACTGTCTTAGTTAGTATATGGTTGCCTTCAGGATTCCCAGTTTTCAGGCAGCTTTATCTATAAATTAAATCCATTTTGACTAAGTGTAAAAGCTTAGTGTTACAATAAACATCTGATTGCCAGAGGGAAGAAAGTGTGTTACTTCCTAGCTGTATGGTCTCATGCAAATCACTTAATTGCTTTGAGTCTTCCTTTCCTCAGCTGGATGAGGATTAAATGATGTATGTATATAAGATACTCACCATACTGCCTGATAAGTGGAAATTATTTAATAAAGGTAATTATTTTCCTGTGATGATGCTGGGGTTAGGGAAGTTAAGTTTATAGCGTGTTGAATGATTCAAAGATCGCTAATTTACTTATCATTGACAAACTGGATGGAAGCCTCCAGTGGAATTTCCTGCCATCCCTGCTCCCCTGGGTTTGAAGACTGGCATAAGGACTCAACATGAGGAACAAATTGATGAATGATAACTGCCTGGGAAGACCGCAGTGTGACAGAGTCAGGATTCAGAAAAAATCACTGGTCAGACACTCAAATAAATTAATGTGATTTTTCTGCTCATATTTGGGGCACCATAGTTTAGTAATAACTTTACGTTGATTTACAAATAACGATTTGCCCCAAATCAGCTAGCTAGTGATCAATTTGCAAAGAATCAGTTTGTCAGATATTTGGTTTGCCTAATAATTAACTCATCAAATTCTACGTATATGTATGACTGAGTCCCTTCACTCTTCACTTGAAACTATCACAACATTGTTAATCAGCTATACTGCAGTAAAAAATAAAAAGTTCAGTTCAGTTCAGTCACTCAGCTGTATCTGACTTTTTGCGAACCCATGAACAGCAGCACACCAGGCCTCCCTGTCCATCACCAATTTCCAGAGTCCACCCAAACGATGCCCACTGAGTCAGTGATGCCATCCAACCATCTGATCCTCTGTCATCCCCTCTTCCTCCTGCCCTCAATCTTTCCCAGCATCAGGGTCTTTTCCAATGAGTCAGCTCTTTGCATGAGGTGGCCAAAGTACTGGAGTTTCAGCTTCAATATCAGTCCCTCCAATGAATATTCAGGACTAATTTCTTTTAGGGTGGACTGGTTGGATCTCCTTGCAGTCCAAGGGACTCTCAAGAGTCTTCTCCAACACCACATTTCAAAAGCATCAATTCTTCAGTGCTCAGCTTTCTTTATAGTCCAACTCTCACATCCATACATGACTACCGGAAAAACCATGGCCTTGACTAGACAAACCTTTGTTCACAAAGTAATGTCTCTGCTTTTCAATATGCTATCCAGGTTGGTCATAACTTTCCTTCCAAGGAGTAAGCGTCTTTTAATTTCATGGCTGCAATCACCATCTGCAGTGATTTTGGAGCTCAGAAAAATAAAGTCAGCCATTGTTTCCCCATCTATTTGCCATGAAGTGAGACCGGATGCCATAATCTTACTTTTCTGAATGTTGAGCTTTAAGCCAACTTTTTCACTCTCCTCTTTCACTTTCATCAAGAGGCTCTTTAGTTCCACTTCACTTTCTGCCATAAGGGTGGTGTCATCTGCATATCTGAGGTTATTGATATTTCTCCGGCAGTCTTGATTCCAGCTTGTGCTTCCTCCAGCCCAGTGTTTCTCATGATGTACTCTGCATAGAAGTTAAATAAGCAGGGTGACAATATACAGCTTTGATGTACTACTTTTCCTAATTGGAACCAGTCTACTGTTCCATGTCCAGTTCTAGCTGTTGCTTCCTGACCTGCTTACAGGTTTTTCAAGAGGCAGGTCAGATGGCCTGGTATTTCCATCTCTTTCAGAATTTTCCACAGTTTATTGTGATCCACACAGTCAAAGGTTTGATTTAGGTCATACCTGAATGGTCTAGTGGTTTTCCCTACTTTCTTCAATATAAGTCTGAGTTTGGCAATAAGGAGTTCATGATATGAGCCACAAAATTGTACTCATCTCATACACTAGTAAAGTAATGCTTAAAATCCTCCAAGCCAGGCTTCAGCAATATGTGAACCATGAACTTCCAGATGTTCAAGCTGGTTTTAGAAAAGGCAGAGGAACCAGAGATCAAATTGCCAACATCCACTGGATCATCGAAAAAGCAAGAGAGTTCCAGAAAAACATCTACTTCTGCTTTACTGACTATGCCAAAGCCCTTGACTGTGTGGATCACAATAAACTGTGGAAAATTCTGAAAGAGATGGAAATACCAGGCCACCTGACCTGCCTCTTGAAAAACCTGTAAGCAGGTCAGGAAGCAACAGTTAGAACTGGACATGGAACAACAGACTGGTCCCAAATAGGAAAAGTAGTACATCAAAGCTGTATATTGTCACCCTGCTTATTTAACTTCTATGCAGAGTACATCATGAGAAACACTGGGCTGGAGGAAGCACAAGCTGGAATCAAGATTGCCGGAGAAATATCAATAACCTCAGATATGCAGATGACACCACCCTTATGGCAGAAAGTGAAGTGGAACTAAAGAGCCTCTTGATGAAAGTGAAAGAGGAGAGTGAAAAAGTTGGCTTAAAGCTCAACATTCAGAAAAGTAAGATCATGGCATCCAGTCCCATCACTTCATGGCAAATAGATGGGGAAACAATGGCTGACTTTATTTTTCTGAGCTCCAAAATCACTGCAGATGGTGATTGCAGCCATGAAATTAAAAGACGCTTACTCCTTGGAAGGAAAGTTATGACCAACCTGGATAGCATATTGAAAAGCAGAGACATTACTTTGTGAACAAAGGTTTGTCTAGTCAAGGCCATGGTTTTTCCGGTAGTCATGTATGGATGTGAGAGTTGGACTATGAAGAAAGCTGAGCACTGAAGAATTGATACTTTTGAACTGTGGTGTTGGAGAAGACTCTTAAGAGTCTCTTGGCTGCAAGGATATCCAACCAGTCCATCCTGAAGGAGATCAGTCCTGGGTGTTCATTGGAGGTACTGATATTGAAGCTGAAACTCCAATACTTTGGCCACCTCATGCAAAGAGCTGACTCATTGGAAAAGACCCTGATGTTGGGAAGGATCGGGGGTAGGAGGAGAAGGGGAATACAGTGGATGAGATGGCTGGATGGCATTACTGACTCAATGGACATGAGTTTGGGTGAATTCTGGGAGTTGGTGATGGACAGGGAGGCCGGGTGTGCTGCAGTTCATGGGGTTGAAAAGAGTTGGGCACGACTGAGGGACTGAACTGACCTGAACTGATAAAGCTTCTCCATCTTTGGCTGCAAAGAATATAATCAGTCTGATTTCGGTGTCAACCATATGGTGACGTCCATATGTATAAAATAACTCTGTTTTTTCTATGCAGTTTTCTGTAAATCTAAAGCTTTTCTAAAAAATAAAATCTTAAAAAAGTGAAAAGAAATTAACAATAAGCCCCCAAATTTAAAAATTATCTATAAAGTTTACATCAATTTGTACTGACAATTTCTGTGAAGTTGTATTGGTTTTCACTCTGTCTTTATAACAGAATTTTATGGCAACTTCAATTTTTCAGAAATTGATGGACATAGGCTTACATTTCCCATGAATACATTCAATCATTTTCAATGATTCACTCAAATTCATCAATTTTAGCATAAAATTATAATATCTATTTGTTATTTATATGTATATTCTATAAAGGGGCCCACATTAATCACACTGATATGAAATGCTGAATTTTTCTGTCTGACTGCTAGAAATACTAGATGAATGGTCATATGACCATTAGGCATTGTGAAATGACATTCAAACCAATCAGAAGAACTCAAAAGTGGCTGGAGCAATTCCATTATATTGTTTTTTCTTTTTTTTAAATTTATTTTTCTTTTCTTTTTTGTTTTTTATTAGTTTTGCCAAACAATGACATGATATCACCATGGGTTTACATATGCTCCCCCTCCAGAACCCCCCTCCCTCCTCCCTCCACCCAGGAAATCTCGTTGCACCAGCCCCGAGCATCAATCCTGGGCTGGCGATTGATTAGACATATGATAATTAACATGTTTCAATGCCATTCTCCCATATCATCCCACCCTTTCCCTCATCCACAGAGTCCACGAGTCTATTCTATACATCTGCGTTCCATTTGCTGTCTCGCATGCTGGGTTCTCATTACCGTCTTTCTAAATTCTATATATATGTGTTAGTATACTGTATTGTTGTTTTTGCTTCTGGCTTACTTCACTCTGGATAATGGGCTCCAGTTTTGTCCATCTGAGTAGAACTGATTCAAATGAATTTTTTTTAATGCTGAGTAATATTCCATTGTGTATATGTACCACAGCTTTCTTATCCATTCGTCAGTTGATGGGCATCTAGGTTGCTTCTATGTCCTGGCTATTGTAAACAATGCAGCGATGAACATTGGAGTACACTTGGCTCTTTCAATTCTGGTTTCCTCGGTGTATATGCCCAGCAGTGGGATTGCTGGGTCATATGGCAGGTCTATTTGCAGCTTTTTAAGGAACCTCCACACTGTTTTCCATAGTGGCTGTACTAGTTTGCAATCCCACCAACAGTGTAAGAGGGTTCCCTTTTCTCCACATCCTCTCCAGCATTTATTGCTTGTAGACTTTTGGATTGCAGCCATTCTGACTGGTGTAAAGTGGTACCTCATTGTGGTTTTGATTTGCATTTCTCTGATAATGAGTGATGTTGAGCATCTTTTCATGTGTTTGTTAGCCATTTTTATGTCTTCTTTGGAGAAATGTCTGTTAAGTTCTTTGGCCCACTTTTTGATTGGGTCGTTTATTTTCCTAGAATGGAGCTGCAGGAGTTGCTTGTATATTTTTGAGATTAATTGTTTGTCCGTTGCTTCATTGGCTATTATTTTCTCCCATTCTGAAGGCTGTCTTTTCACCTTGCTTATAGTTTCCTTTGCTGTGCAGAAGCTTTTAATTTTAATTAGGTCCCATTTGTTTATTCGTGCTTTTATTTCCAATATTCTGGGAGGTGGGTCATGGAGTATCCCACTTTGGTTTATGTCAGAGAGTGTTTTCCCAATGTTATCCTCTAGGAGTTTTATAGTTTCTGGTCTTATGCTTAGATCTTTGATCCATTTTGAGTTTATCTTTGTGTATGGTGTTAGAAAGTGATCTAGTTTCATTCTTTTACAAGTGGCTGTCCAGTTTTCCCAGCACCACTTGTTAAAGAGGTTGTCTTTTCTCCATTGTATATTCTTGCCTCCTTTGTCAAAGATAAGGTGTCTATAGAGGCGTGGATTTATCTAATTCCATTATATTAAGAATGTTAACTTCATCAAGACAAGAATTTCTATCTATTTTGTTCATTACTTCATCTCCAGTATTTAGAACGATGTCCAGACAGTGGTAGGTACTCACTATCTGTGGAATGCAATGATAAAATCTATCATTTGGTAGATAGAATTTTAGCCAATTGGCTCCCTGCAAATTGATTTTTGGCATTTTAGCCTGCTTTCCTAGGCATCAGCAAGGGCAAAACACCTTAAGGACTTTTGTTGACTGCATTTTCAGGGTATGTTGGGGTTTCCAAAGAGATGAGGAAATCTTAAGTTGTATAACTAGGTGAGTATGGGGAGGTAAAGAAGGGAGGGTTCCCACTGTCTCCAAGCTGATCAGACCATCTTAATTCTAACTCTCCATTCTTGTAACCACACTTAAGAGTTAACAGGTTGCCTCACACCCAGAGGAGGGTGCCTGCGACAGCCTTACATACAAAATGGCTGGCAAACTGGAACTAGTTGGACTGGAGAAGATGGAAGGGACTAAGCAAGGGCTCTCTTTTCATATATGAAGAGGTTTCCATGGAGGGTATTCTGACTTTTTTCTGTGTTCCCAAATGGCGATTGGACCAATGGATAAAAACCATGAGAACGGCAGATCCTGGGTCATCTGATGCCCAGTGCTCTTTCCTTTGTGCCTCCCAGGGTCTGCCTTTCTTATAATAAGCAGAGACTGTTCTGTGAGGTTGCTTAAAAGGAGTTAAGGAGTTCTAAGAGTTGAGGATCAGAGTACCTGTTGACTCAGCTGGTCTCTAAGTTCCCTTTCTGCCCAGAATATTAGAGACAATGAAGCTGAGTGCTTGAATAAGACAGACCCATGTTTGGATCCCAGATCCACCATGTAGTAGCTACGTGATAATGTACAAGGTACATGTACAAGGCTCTCTGAGCTTCCGTTTCCTCAATCATGCAGTGGAGATAACAGTACAGACCTCAAAAGGTTGTAGTATTTAATAAAGTAATATATGTAAAGCATTTAGTACAGTTCCTGGCACCTAAATGCTCCACACGTGCCTTACTTATTACTATGAATCAATGAAAAAGAATGTACTAGGTCTTTTTTTTTCAAGAGATGATAATCAAGGTTTCAGTCTCCAATTGTCAAAGATGACACTTCTAAGAGCTCACTAAGTTCTTCTCAGGTTAGGGAAGTTATTTTCTGTTTTCAAAAGAGCTGCTTCCACAGATGACGCCCAACTGTATACACAGCACTTCAGTCCTTGCTGTGGATTCCAGACTTCTGCTTTGTTCAGGGGCCTGGGCGGAATGGAGACAGGAAGAGGCGCTGAGACACAGTGGCCGAGGAGCAGGAGTCCAGGCCAGGTCAAGTAGGGAAGTAGCCCCATGAGTCACAGCCTGGAAAACTCCAGCAGGGCCCCTCTGGCTTCAGGCTCCTCTCACTGGGAGACATTTCCTGCTCTTTGCGCTCTGCAGACCCCCTCCCCCAGCAGTTCCTTAAGACAAGGTCTCTCATTGAATTGTTATAACCCAGGGGAAGGAGTGTTTTTAGTGTCTGCCAAGGCCAGAAATCTCCCAGGACTTGTGATAACTGTGTGTGAAACATGTTGGCTCTCCGGCTGGAGCCCAGCTTGCCATCTTGGCAAAAGGAAGCCATTAATGTTAACTGGTTTCCTCACGGGTTAGAGGGATTAGCTCCTAAGTGAGTTAAAAAGCCACATGTTAGTACTTCCACAGCACCCTGGGAACGGGCAGAGGCTTCACTGTGAGTTTGCATGAGGTGCTCACGAATCCCCCAGGCTTTGACAGCACAAGAGATCACCTGGGGAGAGGAGCACAGGATCACCCCCGCCCTGAGTGGCCTTCGACAGGTTTATGCAGGGGAGAAGGCAGGGAAGACGCTCCTCCCTTGGCATGGGTCTCTGAGCTAGTTCAGGTTGCAACTCTGTTCAGGCCCCTGCAACCTGATGAGTCCCCAGACTCTCTTGGGGTCATTTGGAAGCAGCCCAGGCCCTCTAACATATGGCCCTGATAAGGATCTCACTCTCCAAGATAAGGAGCTGTTTAGGGGAATCTGAGGAAGCCCGGGGTTTGTTTCTATAAAGCTGCACAATGTAAAGTGTAATCTCTACACAGATGCAATTAGCTGTTAAACATATTGAGTTGTGAGGAAGGGGTGCTCTGCTGGCTCATAAATGAATGTGAGTCTGTCCCAGGGGGACTGAGGGCAGGTATCTTTTCCTGCCAGATCATTAGAATGGTGACAGATAATGGATCAAGAGGCTGAGCTTTCCTCAGCTTCAGCAACCATGAAGCCCCTGAGCAGGAAGGAACTGAGGGAGCCACAGCCACCAAGGACCAATTTGTTTCCCTTATACTGGCAGGGTGAGAGTCATTTCTGAGAGAGGCTTTGAAGTCCCATCACTGTTCCATGTGGCAGCCAGCTTGCTTAGTGTCTCCTGCTAACACAGGCTTTGGCCCTCTGGCGTTAGGTTGCCAGGTGACCTTGGTGAAGGTAGAGTGCCCTCCAGAAAGGCCAGCTGTGGATGCCTGGCAAGGCCATTAAAGCTGAATCTGGGCACTTCTTGGTGGTCCAATGGCTAAGACTCCATGCTCCCAATGCAGGGGGTCCAGAGTCCATCCCTGATTAGGGAGCTAGATCCTGCATGCTGCGACTAAGGGTTCATGTATCACAACTAAGACCTGGCGCAGTCAAATAAATAAATAAAAATAAATGTAAAAAAAAATAAGTTCCCTTCTGCTAAAGAAATAAAATAAAGCTGCATCTGTCGGAAGGAGATTCAAAGTCTCATTTCTGGACAAGTAACTACTAAATGGCGCTCCCCTCAAGTACCAATGGCACCTCCTCATAACCTCATTGATTTCATAGAAATAATAGAAACAATATTAATCAATAAATTATTAGGAACTTAGTCTGTGCTAGGCTGGGTACAAAGCAGTTTATGAAAATATAGTTTTTGTAACAAGCCTATGAGCTGGGTACTAATATTATTACCAGTTCACAGATGAGGAAATAAAAGTTTTGGCAGGTTCACTGATTTGTACAAAACTGTACAGTTAGGAAGAAATAGTGGGCTTAGGTTTTAATCCCAGAAGCTGATTCAAGTGCTAAAACTCATAATAAATATTTTAGGACCCATTAGAAACATCTTCCACTAGATTTGTGGGGAAATATGCCATTCCTCAGAATCCAGTTGGTATCAAGACCAACCCAAAATAAGATGTATTACAAAAATATGTTGTAGAGTGCTCACTTCGGCAGCACATATACTAAAATTGGAACAATACGGAGAAGATTAGTATGGCCCCTGCACAAGGATGATATGCAAATTCATGAAGTGTTCTATATTTTTGGATGAAACTGGAGCCTATTATACAGAGCAAAGTAAGTCACAAAGAAAAACACCAATACAGTATATTAATGCATATATATGGAATTTAGAAAGATGGTAACGATGACCCTATATGTGAGACAGCAAAAGAGACATAGATGTAAAGAACAGACTTTTGGAGTCTGTGGGAGAAGGCGAGGGTGGAATGATTTGAGAGAATAGCACTGAAACATGTATATTATCATATGTGAAATAGATCGCCAGTTCAGGTTCAATGCATGAGACAGGGTGCTCAGGGCTGGTGCACTGGGATGACCCAGAGGGATGGGATGGGGAGGGAGGTGGAAGGGGGGTTCAGGATGGGGGACACATGTACACCCATGGCTGACTCATGTGAATGTATGGCAAAAACCACCACAATATTGTAAAGTAATTAGACTCCAATTAAAACAAATAAATTTTAAAAAATGTTGTAGAGCCCATAATAATATGCTCTTCTCCACCCCTTGCTTTGTCAGCCTGATTTAGCCTGACCTTCAGAAACTCATTTGGGGCTCAAAAAAAAGTCATTGTTAACTTTACGTTATTTGGTAACTTTTTAAGATGGTGTAAGAACAAAGCAATCAGTGAAAACATTGGCAATTATTTCTTTGAGTATCTTTATATTTTATAGCTACAGGGTTTTTTTTTTTGGCAAATAACCTGTTTTTCAGGTGGGATGCTGGGGAAATCATTGCAAGTTAAAATTTTGGATATTTAAGCAGAATCTAGGAAAGCCTTTTTCCTTTAAATTAGCTAACTAGCACTCCAACTGTCAGGCTCTCCTGAGTTTGCATGCCTGCGCAAGATAAGATGTTTAAGGGTTGGCTGGGTGGCAGATGACAATTTCTGAAGTGACGTTCTCTTTCTCTTCTGGTCTCCTCTATGCAGCTTCCAATCAGAAATATTTGAATACTGATGATGTCTGATCTAAGAATCCAATGTGCATTCCCTGCCAAAGCAGGTTGTGATGTGATGGTTTAGTGATGTCACTGCTCTCTTTAAGATGCTGGCTGGATCTTCTGTCCACCAACTTGTGATGGGAGGTTCCTAGAGACTGATTACTCTAAGTAGAAGCTTTGTCAATCTTTCTTAAATGACAAGAGAGTCCACCAGGCACTTAATTAAAAGTCTCAGCTCACTACCGACCTTCATAAGTTGCTGGCGTTCTTAACCCATGGTTTCCCTCAAACTCTGCACTGTATGTAAAATGCTACATAATGTCCTCACAGAGGAGGACAGTATGACTGCCTTGAGCATTTAGTGCACCAGATGACAGGAGTTTGTGCAAGAGACTTAAGGTGACAAGAAAGTAAGTGGCTTTGTGGTCAGCAAGAACCAGGTGGGACTGGAGTAGAGTGACCAGGTCAGCCAGGCTACGATGAAACAAAAACACCGCTTACTCCATATCTTATCAATTGCCATTTTGTGTGACTTAAGTAAGCCTAGTATTCATTTTTTTAAAAAGAGTGTGTGGGGGTGGAGAAGGGCAGGCATGGATGGAAATCTAAATGCCGTCGTACTCATTTCCAGAGCCTTCAGGAGATAACATCCCACCAGGAGCCATGTAGGGGCACTTAGGGTAGCCTTGCCCTAAGGCAAAATAATAATTGGAAAGCGATCTTTACATTTTCTGATAAAGCTCTGCCTCTTACTACTAGCAAAAGCTGATGAACATCACATTTGAGTTAAGCGCTAAAAGCAGCAGGGAGTGTTGAGATAAACCACTACAATTATTAACTTACTTGCTGTTTAATGGCATGAAAACCATCAGTAGCATGGTGGGTCTGACTGGGTTCCCACAGGGGTCCTGCTGTCTTGTAGGACAAGCTTACTATGTTTTATTGGCAGCCCACAGGCGGTCCTGCATGCTTAGTCGTGCATGCTCAGTCGTGTCCAACGCTTTGACCCCAAGGACTGTAGCCTGTCGGCTTCCTCTGTCCATGGAATTCTACAGGCAAGAGTACTGGAGTGGGTTGTCATGCCCTCCTCCATGGGATCTTCCCCACCCAGGGATCAAAACTGCATCTTTTACATCTTCTGCATTGACAGGCTTACTGCTAGTGCTACCTGAGAAGCTCAGTCTTCACAAAATATTTTTTGAAAACATAAAATAAACACTTTTATGGAATGCCTGAGTAGATTCATCCACATCCTTGATCCTTAACATGTTACAAATATGCAAAGTCACATGGAACAGGCATTGGATGGGTTTGGTAGGTCTGCAAGAAATAGACGTTAGTCACAGTGCACTTTATTTATTTATTTATTTTTTACTGTTTGTTCTTTTTATTTTATTTGTTTTTTTAATATATATATATATTTATTTTTTTACTTTACAATATTATATTGGTTTTGCCATACATTGACAAGAATCTGCCATGGGTGTACATGTGTTCCCCATCCAGAACCCCGCTTCCACCTCCCTCCCCATCCCATCCCTCTGGGTCATCCCAGTGCACCAGTCCAGAGCACCGTGTATCATGCATCAAACCTGGTCTGGAGATTCGTTTCACATATGATAATTTACATGTTTCAATGCCATTCTCCCATATCATCCCACCTTTGTCCTCTCCCATAGTGTCCAAAAGACTGTGCTATACATCTGTGTCTCTTTTGCTGTGTCGCATACGGGGTTATCATTACCATCTTTCTAAACTCCATATATATGCGTTAGTATACTGTATTGGTGTTTTTCTTTCTGGCTTACTTCACTCTGTATAATAGGCTCCAGTTTCATCCACCTCATTAGAACTGATTCAAATGTATTCTTTTTAACGGCTGAGTAATACTCCATTGTGTATATGTATCACAGCTTTCTTATCCATTCATCTGTTGATGGACATCTAGGTTGCTTCCATGTCCTGGCTATTATAAATAGTGCTGCATTGAACATTGGGGTACACATGTCTCTTTCAGTTCTGGTTTACTCAGTGTGTATGCCCAGCAGTGGGATTGCTGGGTCATATGGCAGTTCTATTTCCAGTTTTTTAAGGAATCTCCACACTGTTCTCCATAGTGGCTATATGGTGCACTTTAGAAGCAAAAAGCTCAGCCCAGGAGGAACTGATGTGAGAAAACCCCAAAGTAAATCCCTGACTTGAAGGTTTAAGGAAAATAGCAATGGAGGTGTCTGCAGAAGTGTCTTCATCTGTCAAAATGCTTTCAGGCATAACGAACAGAAAACCCTGACTCAGATGAGTTTGCTCCTGAAGACCTTGACTTAACCTTGGAATAACCTGGGGATCGGTAGTTTCTAAACTCTCTAGAGATTTTATTACCCAGTGAAAGTTAAGAAACTGATTTAAACAATAAGAAAACGTATTAGCTCATATAACAGCAAGCCAGGATGTAGAACTGGATTCAGCAGCTCTGTGCTGCCACCTGATACCCAGGTTATTTCCATCTCTCTGGTTTCTGATCTTCGGCAGCAGTTGTAAAGATCCTCAAGATGGCTGTGGTTGGTCTAGATCACAGTGAGAGAAAGTAAAATAGAATCCACCTCCTCCTTGGGCTCTCTCTCAGAGGCAAGCAAATGATCCCTACTCACACCTTGGACTTCACCTGATGGCTCGTTTGTCAAAGTCAGCCATTTCTGAGTCAGTCACTGGCAAGGAGGATGGGACTATCGTAAGCTCTATCAGGAAGTCCTGGGCACCAAAAGTAAAACGGCCAACACCCATGGCTTTGCCCTAAAGCACAAGATCAAGTGTCTGAATAAACTGTTATGAAGAAAAATAAAGTCTGGATGAAGGAGACCATTCACTGTGAATGATGAGATGATCTGGAGTGACTTATTTGGTTTTATTTTACATTTTCCTGCTTTAAAAAATACTTATTTATTTATTTGGCTGCATTGGGTCTTTGGGAAGGCAGATTCTTAACCACTGGGCCTACACAGAAGTCCCTGACTGCTTTTCTTTTTGCTTAAAGTCACAAAACTAATATATGTTCTTTATACAAAATTTTTAAAATTCAGGAAATTAAAATCACATTACTCTCTACCTAATAACATTTTTATAATTTGGTTTTAATCATATGTTTTAAATATGAGCTTCCTTGATGGCAATGCAGGAGACACAGGAGATGCAGGTTCAATCTCTGGGTTGGGAAGATCCCCTGGAGAAGGAAATGGCAACCCACTCCGGTATTCTCGCCTGGAAAATCTCATGGTCAGAGAAGCCTGGCAGGCTACAGTTCATGGGGTCACAGTGTTGGACACAACTTAGCGACTAAACACATACATACACATTTTAAATATATGTTATATATATTTAGCATATATGTGTATATTTAGAATATATATGATTAGAATCCAAATAGCAACACAAAAATATATTTATTTTATGTCTATATGTGTGTGTGTATTTTGGATATCTATATATATTATACATAGATAATAATTGTATAATAATATGCATGGCATTTGTAAGTCTGCTTTTTCACTAAATATATACTGTGAACATTTCCCCATGTTAGTAAATACTCTCCTTAATCTTGATTTTTGATAGTCACAGTCTTCCATTGTTAAATGTATAAAATCCAATGTTCTGTTTTTGACCTTTGTTTTTTCTCATGTTTTTAAAACTATAAATATTAGTTTGATAAACATAACTGTCTTTTTTTTCCTCTTAGAGATCTATTCCTAGAGGTGGAGTGGTAGACTTAAGATTAAGAACATTTTTAAACGTTATTAAAACTGCCAATAACTTTATTAACTACTGCCAATTTATCAACTGCTATGAGTGGTACAATGCCTTAGGAAAGCAACTTAGAGAATGTGTCTGGTCTGCTGTATCAAAAGCTTTAAACATATTTATATCTACTAATCCTGAGGATTTATATTGAGGAATTATTCTGAACTAAACAAAAGTAGAAGGCTATTTGCACAAAGATGTTACTGGCAGCCTCCTTTATAACAGTAAACTTTCCGAAACAACTAAATGCTTTAGAAACACATTACTGGAAGCGTTCTGGAGATCATCTTTTACTTTTCACATGTGGAAAACTAGCATCCAGAGAGTTAAGATCACACAGAAAGCTGGGGTATTCTGACTCTTGTTCCATAGCAGGAAACTTATAAAAGTTCAACTTATAGCATGAAGAATCTGCCTGCAATGCAGGAGACCTGAGTTCGATCCTTGGGTTGAGAAGATCCACTGGAGAAGGGAATGGCTACCCACTCAGTATTCTTGCCAGAAGAATTCCATGGACAGAGAAATCTGGTGGGCTACAGTCCATGAGGTCGCAGAGTTGGACATGACTGAGCCACTACACTTCAATTCATTTATTTTTTCAAAATATTAAATTTTATTCATAATGAATGCTCAGCCCTTAATAATTTAATCTCTTTGGGGGGAAATAAAAATTCCAAAATATAATATAAATTATATTATGAAATATGCAAAACAGCTAATTTTACAAATGTAAAATCTCATCAGATTTTAAAGCTTTGAAAAAGCTGTATATCCTACCTGAGCTTTATTGTACACTGCTTATAAGATAATATTAGTTTTAAAATTAGAAAACATTGAAATATTTTGTATGTAAAAGATATATTTAAAAACAATGTTCTATAAGAAAATCTAACTGTTTTGAACAAAGCAAAGCTTAATTTGTATTTCTAGTTTCTTCTTAAAAAACACAGGAATTTAGAATGCACTCATTTTATACTGTCCCAGTTTCCATCTTCATATTAACTAGAACTTAAATTCTCTAAAATTAGTATTTTTAACATGAGATAAATCATAATTCAGAGTAGTGCAAAAGATTTATATATACAGTTAAAATAATAATTACAATGTCAATATCCATCTTGATGCCCA
Organism: Antilocapra americana; assembly: GCA_007570785.1. Classification (NCBI taxonomy): domain Eukaryota; kingdom Metazoa; phylum Chordata; class Mammalia; order Artiodactyla; family Antilocapridae; genus Antilocapra; species Antilocapra americana. The sequence goes on from ML662436.1 coordinate 2,273,213, forward strand.
AATTCCAAAAGATATTCACTTCTGAGAATAATAAGCTAATTCAAGAAATTGAATTAAACCAGTGTTCCAGAAACCACTTCGCAACCCTCCCAAATCAAGTCCCCTTATTTCCTCATCAGAGTTAGTAACTATCTAAGTTTTCGTGACAAAAAAAATGTCTTAGAGTTACAGATGCAGAAAACAAACTTATTGTTACCAGGATGTAAGGGTGAGGAGGGATAAACTGGAAGATTGGGATTGATATATACACACTTAGTCAGTTCAGTCGCTTGGTCCTGTTCAACTCTTTGCAACCCCATGGACTGCAGCACGCCAGGCTTCCCTGTCCATCACCATCTCCTAGAGCTTACTCAAACTCATGTCCATTGAATCGGTGATGTCGTCTCCTTCTCCTCCTGTCTTCAATCTTTCCCAGCATCAGGGTCTTTTCAGATGAGTCAGCTCTTCGCATCAGATGGCCAAAGTATTGGAGTTTCAGCTTCAGCATCAGTCCTTCTAATGAATATTCAAGACTGAGTTCCTTTAGGATTGATTGGTTTGATCTCCTTGCAGTCCAAGGGACTTTCAAGAGTCTTCTCCAACACCACAGTTCAAAAGCATCAATTCTTCTGTGCTCAGCTTTCTTTAGAGTCCAACTCTCACATCCATACATGACTACTGGAAAAACCATAGCTTTCACTAGACAGACCTTTGTTAGCAAAGTAATGTCTCTGCTTTTTAATATGCTGCCTAGCTTGATCATAAATTTTCTTCCAAGAAGTAAGCATCTTTTAATTTCATGGCTTCAATCACCATCTGCAGTGATTTTGGAGCCTCTCAAAATAAAGTGTGTCCCCGTTTCCATTGTTTCCCCATCTATTTCCCAAGAAGTGATTGGACCAGATGCCATGATCTTTAGTTTTCTGAATATTGAGTTCTAAGCCAACTTTTCACTCTCCTCTTTCATCTTCATCAAGAGGATCTTTAGTTCTTCTTCACTTTCTGCCATAAGGGCGGTGTCATCTGCATATCTGAAGTTATTGATATTTCTCCCAGAAATCTTGATTCTAGCTTGTGCTTCATCCAGCCCAGCATTTCACATGATGTACTCTGCATATAAGTTAAATAAGCAGGGTGACAATATACAGCCTTGACATACCCCTTTCCTGATTTGGAACCAGTCTGTTGTTCCATGTCCAGTTCTAACTGTTGCTTCCTGACGGGCATATAGGTTTTTCAAGAGACAGGTCAGGTGGTCTGGTATTCCCATCTCTTTAAGAGTTTTCCACATTTTTTTTGTGATCCACACAGTCAAAGGCTTTGACATAGTCAATAAAGCAGAAGTAGTTCTTCTGGAACTCTCTTGCTTTTTTGATGATCCAGTGGATGTTGGCAATTTGATCTCTGGTTCCTCTGCCTTTTCTAAATCCAGCTTGAACATCTGGAAGTTCTCAGTTCATGTACCATTGAAGCATATATACACACTAGTATATACAAAATAGAAAACTAGTAAGGACCTACTGTATAGCACAGAGAACTCTACTCAATACTCTGTAATGGCCTATATGGAAAAAGAATCTAAAAAAAAGTAAGTATATATATATGCATATATATATATAACTGATTCATTTTGCTGTACACCTGAAACTAATACAACATTGTGAATGAACTATACTCCAATAAAACTATTTTTTAAAATTTCTCATTTTTTACAGTTTTAAAAAGTATGTACATGTTCCAAAATAGTATAATTTTGGTTTGCCTGTCTTTGGACTTTATATAAACAGACTTTGACTATAAGAACCAATCATAAGTATCCTTTTCCCATTTGCATCTGCTTAAGATTATTCTTAATTAGATTTAATAACATTATCAACTTTTTGTTTACTGTTTTATGCAGTCATTTCTTCAGTTTTCAATTCCTTCTTTTGTACATTATTTTCTATGCTGTGTGTGTATGTGTTAGCCACTCAGTTGTGTTTGACTCTTTGTGACCCCTGACCAGGAGTGGTGGATTTCACTGAAGACAAAATTTAAGTATATCTTGATTCCCTGCAGTATGAGTTTCTTCCCCAGGTCAATGGTTCCTATGTCTCCGTATGTGTGATATTCTTGTTCAGTGTTCAAACAGATCTTCACTGGAGAGAGGAACAGAGCTCTGGAGTGTCCACTGAGGGCATGAGGAAACAACAAACCCCCAGGAGCATCCTTTCATGAGAAAAGATATTTAAAAAAAAAACTTAAAAAACTGTGTTGGGTGGAGAATAATAATGCCAGGGCAACCATTTCTACTAGAGTTAGGAAAAGCGTTCTGATTTGGACAGATTTATATTTACTAGAGGGTGAGGAAGGGAGAGGCCAAAGGCCAGGGAGGATGTGCTTCCTTCCTTCTTTTAATTGTTTAGGCAGTCACTGCACACACACACACACACACACACACACACACACACACACACACACAC
>ML662436.1:2275663-2336700 GCA_007570785.1 Antilocapra americana
CACACACACACACACACACACACACACACACACACACACACACACACTCATGTTCTATAGTAGGTGTTTGCCAAGAGTAGATTCTCCATATATGCACATAGTGAAAAGCAACCTAACTAGATGATAATCTACATTTATTTACGTGTTATTCGGTATATAGCATGTACACCTTACACTGTGATATGTTGTAAAAAAAAACTTTGGAGTCAGGCAGCATACATTCAAATGCTTTGGGTCTTACTCGCAGTATATCGTTTGGTAAATTAGCTAAGCACTGGTTTTCTAATCCCACAGTTACCTGGGGATTATTGCAAGTATTGGCAACAAGGTAAGGTGCTTAACATATTCCCTAGCTTTATCAGTTCAGTTCAGTCGCTCAGTCGTGTCTGACTCTTTGAGACCCCATGAATCACAGCACGCCAGGCCTCCCTGTCCAACACCAACTCCCGGAGTCCACCCAAACCCATGTCCATCGAGTCGGTGATGCCATCCAGCTATCTCATCTTCTGTCATCCCCTTCTCCTCCTGCCCCCAATCCTTCCCAGCATCAGGGTCTTTTCCAATGAGTCAACTCTTCGCATGAGGTGGCCAAAATACTGGAGTTTCAGCTTCAACATCAGTCCTTCCAATGAACACCCGGGACTGATCTGCTTAGGATGGACTGGTTGGATCTCTTTGCAGTCCAAGGGACTCTCAAGAGTCTTCTCCAACACCACAGTTCAAAAGCATCAATTCCCTAACTTTATACTACCTGCTTAATAAATAGAGTAACAGTAGTAATTGTCGTTTTGTTTGTTCTCTAACTGGAAAAACATATTAACCATTTTGACAAAGATACACAATTTTATACTTGATCAGTTCTATACTTTATACTTCTTGCTGGAAGGTGTTTTCACTGATGCTGGGTAAAGAGGGCAGTTGAAATGTGTAGATTATTTATTTTGAAATTTACTCCAATATTTTCAATAGGATGGAACATCATTTAATTCATTAATTAATATGTTTTTTACTTGCTAGACACTGTACTAAAATGCTGGAGATAAAATGGTGAGCAAGATAAATTGCTTCTGCCTTCCTGGAATTGATAGCACAGGGGACTTTTTCCCCCCTTGTATCTTTTTTTGGGCCATATAGGCAATATTCTTTGTATTAGAATAATGGATCCTTTGAGATGTCTATCTGGAGACCTTGTCCTCTCAGTAGATCTCTCAGTCTGAGCACCTTTGGAAGCAATGCTTGCTGCATTTGGGGATCTCTAGCTCAATCCCAAACAGGCCACCAGCCATGGTGGAGCCATGGCAGATTCAGGCAAGGAAATCTCCTACAACTTCAGGAACCTGGGCATTTCCGACCCATTCTGGAAGGATTTGAAACCCACTTAATATAGATATCCTGTAGAACTCCATTCTACTGGGATCTTTGTATAATCAGTTTTTATAGAAGCAGTTTCTTCTACAGAAGTAACAGTCTTCTAAGGAGAAGGAGCAACTCCCTAATTATCCATTCCCTGCCTGCCAATGTCCCTCTCCTTTTAAAAAAAAAAATTCTCCTCTTTTTGGGGTGGGAATTTTCCAATATTTTAATTTGAAAAATTTCAAATTACAGTATAGTTGATAAAATTGACAGCAAACCCTTGTACACCCTCCACCTAGAGTCTACTACTAACATTTAACTAAATTTGCTTTTTCATGTATCTGTTCATCTGTTTCTCCCTCTATCCATCCATGAATGCTTCTTTTCTTTATTGCATTGCAAATTGCAGACATCAGTTTTTTTCCCCTATAAATATTTCAGTATGCATAACGTTAAGGAGAGTTCAGTATTTGTTTGCAGCTTTTTGTTTTGATATAAAATGCACAGAACAAATCTTAATTTATCTTAAGTATATATGCTGATTTTGATAATTCATAAACTTGTAATACCCAAACCTCTTTTGGACAGTACCTTCAGGTTCAGGAAGTTGTATCTTGCCCTTCCCAGTCAATCTCTGCCAACTCTCACCCACCAGAGTCAACCATAGTTCTCATTTTTTCTATCATAGATTAGTTTCCCCTATAATGGAGTCATACAGTACATAGTCTTCTGTGAGGCTTTTCCACTCGGCAAAATATTTTTAAGTTTCAACCATATTTTTGTGTGTATTAGTGGTTCATCAGTGGTTTATATTACTGAGTAGCATTCCATTTTACGGCTAAGCCACAGATTTAGTATGTCAGCTTCAAGGTAGTTAACATTTTTACATACTGGTTCAGGGTATCAAAAGTAAGTGTTTTCAGTGATCAAGGCCAAGGCTGTGTGACATTTTATGACCTATCCTCAGAAGTCACCTTGATGAAAATGTTTATAAGCCTACCCAGATTCAAGGGAGGAGAGACAGACTCCAACATTCAATAGAGTGGGCGTCAGAGAATTTGCAACCATGTGTTAAAACTAACACCAGTGCATTTATGCTTACCATCTTACGTTTGTTTTCAACTTGTTCTATCTGATTGTTTATTTCCTTGTTCTGGCTTACATGTTTTCTCTTGGATTAATTGAGTGCTTTTTACTATTCTTTTGGCTTTTTGATATGTGTAATAACAATGTTCTTAATTCCTCTCTCCTATTCCTTATATCACTGGTGTCATTCATTTTATTTATATATAAGCATACATAAACCTATATACGGGCTTCCCTTGGTGGCTCAGACAATAAAGAATCCTCCTGCAAAGAAGGAGACCTGGGTTCAATCCCTGGGTTGGGAAGATCCCCTGGAGAAGGGAATGTCTGTCCACTCCAGTATTCTTGCCTGCAGAATTCCAAGGAGAGAGGAGCCTTGTGGTCGACAGTCCATGGGGTTGCAAAGAGTCAGATGTAGGACAGAATGCCTGGTGGGGGCTAAAGTTGTATATTTCCCTTTCTCCAGTGAGTTTAGGCTCTGATAGAACCCTAAGAAGTTCGGCTTTGATAAAATAGTTTCTCTTGAGTGCAGGTCTTGCTAAGAAGAACAGAATGCTCTAGCATATTTCAAAATGGTTTCTTTTCTACTTTTCTACTGGAAGCACTGAGAAAGATTTCTCCACTGCCTTCTATAAAGACCTGGTAAAACTGTTACAAGTAAAACTCACAAAAGTGTGGGAGTTTTTGTGAGTTGTGAGCCCCTATGACTGGGCCTCTCTGAAAACTTTTTAAAAGACTATTTTGTCAATGTATTTATTTATTACATTTTATTTAATTAGTTAATTTATTTATGGCTGTGTTGAGTCTTTGTTGCTACTTGGGGCCTTTCTCTAGTTGCATGAATGGAGGCTACTCTTCATTGCGGTCGGTTGGCTTCTCATTGCAGTGGCTTCTCTTGTTGTAGAGCACAGGCTTTAAGGCACTCAGGCTTCAGTAGTTGCAGCTTATGGGCTCAGTAGTTGGGGCGCATGGGCTCAGCTCCCTTGTAGTATGTGGGATCCTCCTGGACCAGGGATCAAAGCCATGTCCCCTTCATTAGTAGCAACTTCTTAACTACTGGACCACCAGGGAATCCCCAGACTTTATTATTTTTTTAGAGCAGTTTTAGGTTCATGCCATAATTAAGAGGAAGGTACAGAGATTTCCCTCATACCCTCTGCACCTACACATGCGTAGCCTCCCCCACTACCAACATCATTCAACGAAATGATCCATTGTATTGCTCCATTGTATTGCTTTTTCTCCTCTGTAAAGCTATTTCTTGGCTGTCAATTGTATCCCATTTATCTATTTTCTATTCTTTTGTCAACATCATACAAGATTACTGTTGTAAGTCTTAAAGCTGGGTAGTATTAGTCCTCCAACTTTTTTCTTCTCTTTTAGTATTGTATTGGCTATTCTAGCTCTTCTACCTGTCTGTGTAAACTTTAGAATCAGTTTGTCTACCAATATCTATTAAATAATGTGCTAGGATTTTGATTAGGATTGCACTGAATCTATAGATCAAGCTGGGAAGAACTGACATCTTGATAATACTGTTTTCCTGTCCATGAACACAGAATATCTCTCCATTTATTCAGTTCTTTGATTTTATTCATCAGACTTTTGTAGTTTTCCTTATATAGATCTTGTACATATTTTATTAGATTTACAAACATTTAATCTTGGAGGGTGATAAGTAAATGGTAAGGTATTTCAAGAAAATGGGCACCACTTTCCAAAGAATCTTCTGAGATGGTCTTGATCACCTGATGGAAGCAAGATAGCAGCTGGCTCAGTCAACATGTTTATGTTTGTGCAGGATTTCAGAAACAGGAATATTTTGTGAGAGCTGCCCAACCATGCTGGCTCCATCAGTGAAATGTCTTTCTACCCTGATGAGTCCATCATTCACTCATCATCCAGTGACAAGAAACTTATATGGCAGAGATTCAGTGAAGATATGGAATGGAGACTTGAGGCTACTTGACCTTGATATCTCAGATTGCCTAAGTGACATCAAATGGTGCCCAGATCAGCATCCTCCCTTCAGATTAAGATCATTACTGACAAGAAACAATAGAGCCATCTTCCAATGACCACATGTATTCCATTTCACCAGAATGATTAAGGCAAGCTTCCAGGGCTCTCTAAAAACCACTTGCCATATTTCAAAGACTATTTTATTTCCCTCTTTTCTGTTCTTTAAATAAGATTTCTTCAAAAGGACAGATTTTGATTTGTCTGTAGTTTACTGTTTTCTAGTCCAAGCTGAAGACAGGGACTGTGGCTAAAATTTGTTGGGGAATTTTTGCAATAACTGGCTTTCTGTGCTTCTTTGAGTTATTTTGTCCTAAAAACCAAATAGATGCCTTTCTTGCCTACAAGGCAAGAAAGCGCATTTTTAGTTTCAAATTTTACTGTTCGTTGAGAATTCTCAGAGTTGTCCACAGTCAGCCTGCAGCAATTTGTCAATTACAGTTTAGGTTTTTCTGCCCAGGCAATGGTTCCCACAGAAGTTTCTACTTGTAAGTTTCTGCTCCAATAAGTTGTGGCTCTCTGTATTCACTTGTTTCTTCAATTTGAGGGGCAGCAGTTTGACCTTTCACCTCACTTCTCCAACAGAGAAGTCTAAGAAGAGTTGTTGATATTCCAGATTGTTCAGCTTTTCACTGTTAGGACAGAGTAGTGACTTCTTAAAGTTCCTTACATGTTGGACAGGAAACTGGGAGCCTATTACCTTTCCTCATTATTTTTTACTTTCTGTATATCCAAGTTGCTATCTGATAAATTTCTTTTTAGTCTGAGATTTTTCCCTTTAGCATATAATGCATTGAATAGTATAAATTTACTTGCAGCAAATTCTGTCCACCTTCTTTCATCTGAAAATGTCCCTACTTTATCTTCATTTTTGAAGAATCTTTTAGTTAGCTATAGAATTCAATGGTGACAGTTTTATTTCCTTTAAAGATGGTATTGCATTGGCTTCTAAGATGTTTTTTGTCTTGTATAGTTTCTGATGAGAAACCAGCTATCATTCATATCATTGTTCCTGGTATGTATATCTTATTTTTCTGTTTGCTTTTAAAATGTTCTCTTTCTCTTTATGTTTCACCAGTTTGGGCATCATATATTTAGGAGGGGTTTTCTCTATATCTATCTTGCATGGGGCTTGTTGAATATCTTGGATCCATGGGTTTGTGTGTCCATCAGATTTGGAGAGTTTCAGTTATTATTTCTTAAAGTATTTTTTTCTGCCTGTTTATTTCTCTCCCCCCCCCATACTCAAATTACATGGATATGGACTTCCCTGCTGGTCCAGTAGTTAAGACTCCATGCTTCCATTGCAGGGGACACAGGTTCAATCCCTGGTTAGGGAAGTTCCACATGCCATTTAGTGTAGCCAAAAAATAACAAGATAAAAAATAAAGAAGGCATAGTTTCTAGGGGCTGAGGAGAGGAAAGAATGGGAGTGACTGTTTAAAAAATTGCATGTCCATTAGAAACTTGACTTTATTCCATGCTTCTTGATAATCTGTTCATTTTTCTATCTTTTTCTCTCCTTCCTCCTATTTCATTAATGGCTATTGTGCTTTCTTCCCATTCACTGATCCTTTCCTCCACAGTATTTAAATACTATTCTTAAGCACCATTGTCATAGATACTATATTTCTCAGTTTTATATTTTCAATTTTTATTGCTTAAATTGTTCTCCTAAAATCCTTCATCTCTTTACCTATTATATCCATAGTTTAATACAATTTCTTTAACATAATAGTTTCTAGGGATCACATCATAAAATTAGAGATACCAAGGGAACATTTCATGCCAAGATGGGCTCGATAAAGGACGGAAATGTTATGGACCTAACAGAAGCAGAAGATATTAAGAAGTGGCAAGAATACACAGAAGAACTTTACAAAATAGATTTTCAAGACTCAGATAATCACGATGGTGTGATCACTCACACTCAGCTAGAGCCAGACATCCTGGAAGGTGAAGTCAAGTGGGCCTTAGGAAGCATCACTGTGAACAAAGCTAGTGGAGGTGATGGAATTCCAGTAGAGCTATTTCAAATCCTAAAAGATGATGCTGTGAAAGTGCTGCACTCAATATGCCAGCAAATTTGGAAAACACAGCAATGGCCACAGGACTGGAAAAGGTCAGTTTACATTTCAATCCCAAAGAAAGGCAATGCCAAAGAATGCTCAAACTACCACACAATTGCATGCATTTCACACACTAGTAAAGTAATGCTCAAAATTGTCCAAGCCAGGCTTCAGCAATACATGAACTGTGAAATTCCAGATGCTCAAGCTGGTTTTAGAAAAGGCAGAGGAACCAGAGATCAAATTGCCAACATCCAATGGATTATCGAAAAAGCAAGAGAGTTTCAGAAAATCATCTAATTCTGCTTTATTGACTATGCCAAAACCTTTGACTGTGTGGATCGCAATAAACTGTGGAAAATTCTGAAAGAGATGGGAATACCAGACCACCTGACCTGCCTCTTGAGAAATCTGTATGCAGGTCAGGAAGCAACAGTTAGAACTGGACATGGAACAACAGACTGGTTCCAAATAGGAAAAGGAGTACATCAAAGCTGTATATTGTCACCCTGCTTATTTAACTTGTATGCAGAGTACATTATGAGAAATGCTGGACTGGGTGAAGCACAAGCTGGAATCAAGATTTCTGGGAGAAATATCAATAACCTAAGATATGCAGATGACACCACCCTTATGGCAGAAAGTGAAGTGGAACTAAAGAGCCTCTTGATGAAAGTGAAAGAGGAGAGTGAAAAAGTTGGCTTAAAACTCAACATTCAGAAAAGTAAGATCATGGCATCCGGTCCCATCACTTCATGAGAAATAGATGGGGAAACAATGGAAAAAGTGTCAGACTTTATTTTGGGGGGGCTCCAAAATCACTGCAGATGGTGATTGCAGCCATGAAATCAAAATACACATAGTCCTTGGGAGGAAAGTTATGACCAACCTGGATAGCATATTGAAAAGCAGAGACATTATTTTGCCAACAAATGTTTGTCTAGTCAAGGCTATGGTTTTTCCAGTAGCCATGTATGGATGTGAGAGTTGACAATGAAAAAGGCTGAGCGCAGAAGATTGATGCTTTTGAACTGTGATGTTGGAGAAGACTCTTGAGGGTCCCTTGAACTGCAAGGAGATCCAACCAGTCCATCCTAAAGGAGCTCAGCCCTGGGTGTTCATTGGAAAGACTGATGTTGAAGCTGAAACTCCAATACTTTGACCACCTTATGTGAAGAGCTGACTCATTGGAAAAGACCCTGGTGCTGGGAAGGATTGGGGGCAGGAGGAGAAGGGGAAGACAGAGGATAAGATGGCTGGATGGCATCACCAACTCGATGGACATGGGTTTGGGTGAACTCCGGGAGTTGGTGATTGATGGGGGGGCCTGGCATGCTGCTGTTCATGGGGTTACAAAGAGTTGGACGTGACTGAGCTACTGACCTGAACTGAACTGAACTATGATAATTCTAATAACTGAGTAATCTTTAGGTTTCTATTTGTTGACTGCTCCTATATCCTAATTTCAAATGTGAGTTCTCCTATGCCATTTCTTAAAATGTCAATTCTCCCATGATGTCGCTTTCAAATTGGTGTGGAAAAAAATCCAACATGATCTGAAATGTCAGTGAAGCCTCTTTTCTGGTTTAAAATTTACCTGAAAGGTAGAAGAAGACAGAATCCCACTGGAGTCAGCCTGGAGATGGTGGAAGTATTTGGATGGCTTTAGACATCTGAACAGTCCTGACTTTCAAATGTAGGGGGTTTTCTGGGTTCAGTTCTAGACTTTATCCTCTTCTCTTACTCTATTTACTTTTATTGGATGATCCTATCCATTCTTATGGCTCCAATTGCTATCTATATACTGATAAATTTCAAAACTATACTTATAGCCCAAAACTTCCTCCTAAGTTCCAGACTCATATATTCACTGCATACATTTCCATCTGCAGGTCATAAAGACAGTTTCAGCTGAGCATATTAATAACATAATACATGTACACATTCTCTCTCTCTCTCTCTTTCTCTTCTTGCTAGACTTTGTGAAAAATTGTTAGTTGCTCAGTCATGTCTGACTCCTTTTGACCCCATGAACTGTAACCCACCAGGCTTCTTTGTCCACAGAATTCTCCAGTCAGGAATATTGGAGTGGGTAGCCATTTCCTTCTCCAAAGACTCTTCCCAACCCAGGGATTGAACCCACATCTCCTGCATTGTAGGCAGATTCTTTACCATTTGAGTCACCAGGGAAGCTGAGACTTAAATAAAAAGTTTTAAAATATTTTATATAAAATTGTATATAAAATTTTTATATTAAAAATTGGTGTACCAAGATTAAATTCCTAAGGTATCATTTCTTGTTTAAGTGTTCACTTTAATAATTAAACCAATATCCTATTTTATATCATTTTACATTAGAATTTTTATTATTTGACCTTTGAATATCTATTATTTACATAATCAAAAATATAAAAAGTCTATTAAAAGAAGTCATTGCCCAGGCAAAAAGAAGATTTAGAGGGAGCATAAATGATAGTCTTTGAATGTGTAAAGGTGTAGCAAGCATAAATTAATACAATATTTGTTTGCCACTTCAACTAAAATCTAAAAAGAAAAACTATTAACTTCATTGAGTTGTGAGTTGGCATACTCTATGAATTTAAGTTATGAATATCCATAACATCTTTATCACTGAAACCTGAAAAGACAAGCCGTTTCTTAGGGTATATCCCAGGAAACCAAAGGGAGCGTGTCAAATCCTTAGCCTGGGATATGACACGAAATGATGCACAATTGCTGATATGAAGTCTGTAGGTAAGATCATCATGTATTTCTCCTAGTGTAAAACTACTGGGAAGAACATTCTTTTCTTTTTTAAAAAAATATAAGTGATAATTTGAGGCAAAATTGGGAGGAGTTCACACTTAGGCTATAGAACAGAACAGCTTGAAAAAAAAAATTCATTCAGAACTTTGCCCAAGATGTGTCTTTGATTCCCATGCTCTTGTCCTGCTTTACACCTTTAGTGAGCATGACAGCAAAGGCTTGGGGTTTGTCTCAAAACTGCCCCTGAGAAACTGCAAGCCTCGCACCTGAAAGTCTGTTAGCTTTCTCTCACTGGGCAATTCATTGTGTATCCTTGTAGAAGGCCAGTCCCAGGCAAGCAGACAGCCTGTACCATGTCTCCAGAACTAGTTCCACAGTTGGGCTTTGTTTTTTTCCATGGGTCAGTAAAGTAGTAGAAACGGTAAAAAGCACCAAAAATCTGAAGTCAGAGACCAGTATTCAAATTCCTGCTTCTGTGCCTTGATAACCTTAGGTAATTCTTATCTTTCCTTCTCTGAAAAAAATGGAAGTAATAGTACTTTTCTTGCACGGTTGCTGTGGCAACTAGGTTAAGACACTCTAGTACCAGATAGCCAGTTACTGCTCTATAAATGCTAATTTTTCCCCATCCCTTTTCCTTTCAACCTTTAGGTAAGTTATGGGAAAGAGTGATGCAGATCACCAGCTATAGCGACAAAGATGTCAGAAAGACAGGTCTGTAGAAGTGGATATCGTGCATGTTTTTATTTTTATTCCCCTTAATTCTCCATTAGTCCTACAGTTTGGTATGGAAAAAAAGAAGGGAGAATTCGCTATAGTCCCGTGGTTAGGACTCTGCACTTTCACTGCTGAGGGCATGGGTTCAATTTCTGGTTTGGGAACTACGATTCTACAAGCCATGTCATGTGACCAAAAAACAGAAAAGAAAAAGAAAATTATGTTCTCCTACTAAGGTTGGCCAGGCTTCACTGATTGCTCAGCTGGTAAAGAATCCGCCTGCAATGCAAGAGACCCCTGTTGATTCCTGACTTGGGGAATTCCCCTGGAGAAGGAATAGGCTACCTACTCCAGTATTCTTGGGCTTTCCTGGTGGCTCAGATGGTAAAGAATCTGCCTGCAATTTGGGAGACCTGGGTTCTATCCTTGGGTTGGGAAGATCCCCTGGAGGAGGGCATGGCAACCCACTCCAGTATTCTTGCCCAGAGAACTGCCACGGTCAGAGGAACCTGGGAGGCTGCCGTTCATGGAGTCATAAAGAGTCAGACACAACGGAGCGACTAAGCACAGCACCCCACTAAGGTTGGCCACTTTCAGTTGGGTCCAGTCTGTTTCACAAACTTCCTCCAAGCAGAGAGCAGCATCTTGCCCCTCCTTTTCTGCAGGATCCGGTAATGAGGGTGTACTCCCCAGGGGATAATTGCTGTCCGTAGGGGTCCTCTGTACTGGCAGAAGCTAAAGCCTGGGAAACATTTGTGGGAAAAAACAATCAAATGGACAATGCCAAGGATGTTGCAGTGACTCAGGTTTTTCTCAGTTCAGTAGTAGCCATTCTCCACGTTCAGCCTGAAGGAAAAGAGAGATTATATAAGGAAGGTGATTCGGAATCCGAAAGCAAAAAATTTCTGATATTTATATACGCAGACCTTTTCCCCTCAGTGGTTCACACGGAAATTCAGGAACAGCACTGCTCTTCTGAAAGCTATTTCAGGATTCCACACATCTTGTTGACATTTGGAGACAAACTTAAGCAGTGATGTACTGGTAGGCTGGCTCTCTGGGTGGGGTGTGAGGGACCCTTTGATGACACCTGCTGGTTTCCATGGTGTAAATACTGCCATCTGGGTCAGTGACAAGCTACTGATATGACATCACTGAGCATGGGGTTGGGAAGAGCCTTGAAAAACTGGCTCTCTTGACTTGGGGCAAGCCAGCTCTGGCACAACACTGAGCTCATATTTAGTGAAAATTGCTATAGCTACTGGCAAATTCAACCCTTGTTGAAGAAAGACATCATCGAGTTCTAAAATTCACCGCCTCCGGCTTTCTGGCCTGCATGTTGGTCATTGTTCCTCCCGCTTTTTGAAGTGGCTTAGTGAATCTCACTGCTGTGGACCCCAGACCCTTTGACTTAATGAAGATTGATGTCTTCATTAGATTCTGAAAAGGAATGCTCAGACATTTTATTACCTGGTGGCTGGTGCCTAGTACTCTCTGTTCCATGGCCCATCTCCCCCACCTCCTGTGACACATTCCTGAAAAGGCTCCAGGAAAAAAAATGTTACAGACTTGGCAGATCAGCGTTTTCTGATTGTGCAATGTTCTTCCTGAGAAACTCCATTCTCCAAAGGCAGTCATTCTGAAACAAGAGCAAGAAATGGGGGGACGGGCTGGCTACCAGGAGGGCAGCCTAGGAAGACAGGCGGTGGAGCACTTGGGCAGAGTAAATCGATGGGAGATGGCATGTCTACTGCATCAGTTTTATGGGTTTATGTAAACTGTCAAAAATTGCATCAGAAAGCATAAAGGATGAAAGTGTTTACTTTTCCAAATACTCTACTTTCATTTTAATTATTTCACACCCCTTATGAACAATTTCTCATTATCTCATTTGTGCCTCATAGCAGGCTGATGAGACATGATAAAAAATATTGTTAATATAATAAATATAATAACATGGTACATATAATACATTAGTGTAATATGTGACATAACAAGTCTTAATATGATAAAAATGATTATGCCCCCTTTACAGACAAAGACACTGAGATTCAGAGAAAACAAATGGCTTGTTTAGGACCACACAGATGTAATGACAGTGGAGGAACTTGAACCCCACATGTCTGATGCCTGGCTAGAACTTGCTCTATACCAGACTGTGTGTATGTGGTGATTGGAACTTTCTATCAGCTCTGATTATGTAATCACATGTGCCAGGTGGCATCAGAACAATCAGAACATTCAGACAAGTCTGAAGTTATGCTACTATCCAAGGAGTTTCAACAGGTCAGGTTTTCTCCAAGGTGTAGTTCAGTGACACCTCACTTATTCAAGCACTGGCAGTGAAGGAGATAATCTGCAAAAATAAAATGACTATGTAATTATTTGCATTCTATAAGCTTCCAAATTTTGAACAAAATATTTTAAAGCTACTTGGCACATCATCCTGTGTTTTTAAACTTAGGATGCAAAATGCAGTTTGCTAACCTTTCTCGTTGACTTAGGGTATCACTGTAAATCTCAATATTTTTAGACTTGAATTTACAACCTTCTGGGCTGTATACCACAAGGTTCCAGACTGCTATGCTGTTTGGAACTCCTGTTTCTTTTTGGCTTCTACAAGTGCACTTACCTTTAAGAGTCTCTGCACTCTCTACTCTCTTGCAATGTCTCATCTATTAAGAAGTGAGCAACTGGTCCAGATAGACTTGTTAATGAAATAAGAGGAGATAGGCTTTAAATAAAGGTTTACATAATCCTTTCTAGGGGTAAGCCTTTTCATCATCTTTTGTTTTATGGGTATCGTAGGAGCTTTCGTTATGCTTCCCAGATCCTTTCCCAGGCTAGCTCTCTTGTCGCTCCACTGCTGTGAGTTGGTGAACAATGGCTTCCAGCTTGATCCTTCCCTGAAGACTTGCTCTTTGTCCACAGGAGCTCCTCTACCCAGAAATGCCTAGGAGGTGTCCAGGAGTGGTTGCAGCCAACTACAAATTCAAGGGTATAAAATCCCAGCCCCTTTGCCTCCAGATGGGATAATTCTGTGAGGCCATCCTTGTTCTCTGTCCCAGAGCTTCCCATGGGATTGGGCTGAGGCTGGACTGCAACTGAATCCATGTATCACTTTACTTTGCCTCTAAAGTGTCCCTGAGAGCACTTGCATGAGACTCAGCCTCTGATTTCAGAGACTCTAACCTAAGACAGGTTCACCTGCTTTCCTGCTGTTCATATTCTCAGCTGTATTTTGGAGACATCGCCCTATCCCTTTCCTCAACTCAACATTTAGCAGAGAAGGGCAACCTAATCATGAAAGAAAGAATTCACAATGAGAAAAAAATGTTAGTTTTGCAAAAAATATATTAGAACATTTTAAATTTGTCAGAATTCAACTTAAAGCCTTATGAGTCATGTACTAGGATCCTAGAATACAAATATAAAGGACACAATTTCTCTTCACCTCATCCTTTTGAGAAACTCATGGCCTGATGAAGAAACTAACAAGTTAAGTAGGACAATTACCACACATCATAATAAATGCTATTACTGAAGTCTGAACTCATTCAAGAACTATTTCTTGAACATATTACTATATACAAAACTTTTGGAGTCTAAACAACGCAGAACAAAGAATTGTAGAGTCCAAAGGCTGGAGAAGAGATGATAGTTTTTACTTTGGAAATGATACTGAAGCTGGCTCTGGTAGAGTGAGCAAGGGTCGACCAGGTGAAGGCTAGGGAAGATGTTCAGATCAAAGAACAATGACCTGAAAGGATGTGGTATTTCAGGGCACTGGGGAGAAGTTTATCATGGCAGGAGTTAAGGAGAAGGCAGAGAATAAGGAAGAGATGAATGTAAGGACCATTATCTGATAGGCTAAGAAGTTTGGGATGAGATGGTTGAATGGTATCACCGACACAATGGACGTGAGTTTGAGCAAGCTCTGAGAGAGAGTGAAGGACAGGGAAACCTGGCATGCTGCAGTCCATGGGGTCACAAAGAGTTGGACACGACTTATTGACTGAATAATTTAAAGTCAAGACAGACCTGTGAACCTAGGAATGAGGCCAAGACCATTCCAGTAGGAGCACAACTGCCAACCATCGGGCAGGGAGAGGTGTGGGAGATCCCAGCTTGACAAGCAGAGGTCTGCACCAGGCCCTTGTGTGCAGCTACTAACAGCCCTACTGACCTGTGACATCACGGCTTAGCCAGGACACTGGTGGTCCAATCCATGTCTCTGCCTGGAAGAATTTTTACGTTTTCACTCTTGAAAATTTGATCTATAAAGGAGCTTGAAATTCTCCTGCTCAGAGCTTCTTGTGTTTGAGGTGATTAGCTGTCCATATATGACTTGATAGGATCAAAAAATATTTAAGACAATCTCGGTTCCCTGACTCCTTAGTCTGCCATCATTGCCTGAAAGGTTACAGTTGTAGATCCATCCTTATGACTCACCAGTCTCTCACCAGGTTGGGGAAGAAGGTGGGGACTGGAGGGAGGAGAGGGTAAAAAGGAGAGATTGTGGGTGCTCAGTGAGACTGTGGGGATACTGGGGTAGTAGGGATGGGGAAAGAAGCAGGAAATCAGAGCTTGAGAGGGGTATAAATAGACATTTTCTTTCCTTCACAATGATGCAATGGGCAGGTGCTGGCTGCTCAAATTTATTATACATAAATATCACTTAATATCAAGTATTTTGATTATTTTATTATGGAGAAAATTCATTTTCAGGCTGAGCAATTCCTGCCTTGGTTTATATTTTTCCTAGTACTAATAGCAACAATAACAATATATAAACACTGAATAGTTACTATATGCCTGGCATTGGGCTAAGAACTTTGCCTTCGCTAATCTCATTTAATTCTTCTCCAAAATTATGATGGAGGTATTGCAAGTGCTGACTTATAATGGACCAGGGAAGTAGAGCTTAGAGTGCTTCCCTAACTTGCTCAGAATCACACAGTTGGTGAGTGGCATACTCAGGTCAGCCTACTTTCCTCCAAAGTCAACCCTTAAACTCTGGCTTTCCCAGCACAGCTATTTGCTCCTTCCTTCAACATTTCAAAGACTTCCCAGGTGATGCTAGTGATAAAGAACCTGCCTGCCATTGTAGGAAATGTAAGAGATGCAGGTTTGATCCCTGGGCCAGGAAGATCCTCTGGAGGAGGGTATGGTAACCCATTCCAATATTCTTTCCTGGAGAATCCTATGGACAGAGGAGTCTGGCAGGTTGCAGTCCATCGGCTTGCAAAGAGTCAGACACTACTGAAGCGACTTTGTGCACAGCACCACCATTTCAAATGCTTTTTGTCCTGCAAAGCCCATTTCCATTTTCCTTCATTCACTTAACTGATATCATCGAGCACCTTCTGTGAATACTGCATCCCCATCCTCCATGGAGTTTTCCCACACTGCTTTCTGCTGTCTTTAAACACTTGAGTCTTTAATGTAGGGAGTGAATCTTATGAATAGATTTGTATGGTTCTCTAAATGTTTTTAGTGAATTTATTTTGTTTGCTCTCCAAAGATTTTAATCTATGGCTCTCTTCAAGCATCAAGTCTTCAAGTTTCCCATCTTCTTAACAGCATACGACTCGGTGTTTGGTGGATATGTCAGGATGCCCCTGACTCTTAGCCCATCCAGGGCCTGTATTTTTAGGAAGAAGAAATACATGTGTGGACCTGATAAGATCCGAGTGACATGTGGAGAAGATGCCCTACGAGTGATGATCAGCTATGTTTACCATTTAACTCCACAGCGGCAGGCCAAGATAACTGTCGCGGTCAGTGGACAGAAGTTCATGAAGATCACTGCTTGACAGATCAGGGTAAAGGTCTCTTTCTTTCAAAATATGTGAAGGGGCAGGAAACGTGTACACCAGGTGTTTTGTGTTCATGGCTGCCTGGGAAAGATAATTCTGTCTGCTCGATAAGAACATTGTGCTCTGCCCACCAGGTTGTTTTTCCAGCAGCTATTTTCTGCCTATAAAAATGAGCATCGCTGGCTCTCAACTTCTTTCTGCAAATCCCTTGGGCTATAAACAATAACAAAAGGTATCTCATATTTATACAACACAGTCCTCAGAAAAGCTCAAGGACCTGAACAAAGCTTGTTTTCATATATAAGGGTTCTTATATAATCCCCAAGGGGAAAGGGGCAGAGGGTGACAATTGAGTTTGGAACGCTGTCATTCCTAGCTAATAAAACGGAAGAGTGAGGCCCTACAGCAGGATACACTAACGGTCACGATGAGGACAGGAAGGCTGTTCTTCCCCACTTCCTGTCCAGGGTTCTTCCCACTGGGCCACACTGCCTTGTCAGAAATCTGAAAACCTGGAGGAGATGGCTGGTGGAGAATGCGTGGGAGAGGAAGCCCGGCCATTCCGGGAGGGATGCCTCAGTCTCACTGCATTTGATGACTGTTGTCTTCACTGGTAAGGATTTTGCAGTTCCTCACATGAGTGCACTTTCTGTCCTTGGTAGAACAAATCCTGGGGAGAGTGTTCATCACCCTCAGTAGGAGTTGGAGCTGGATCAGAGTAGATTTCAGAGGTCTGGATGGTTTGGGGAAGAAGAGCCATCTGAGCAAAGGGCATTCTGTAAATATTTATTACACACTTAGATACAAAGATGAGTAAGAGATAAGCTTGGGACTCAATCCAGGCACCATGTTGCAGGGGAGACAAAGTGGATGAAAGAATCTGTGAGAGCTGGATAAATACAGTAAAGGAAAGGCAGTCACTTTTGATTGTGAATTTGAGTCAGGACTCTGTGGGCCTGGGAGAGGGGCATTTGTGTTGAGGCTTGAGGGATAAACAGGAAGGGTTTTAAGGCATACCTTCTACACGGCACTGAGGCTGTACTTCTCTAATAAAATCACCTGGGGAAGGTTTAAGGCCATCTCTGTCCCTAAATAATTGGATTTCATTGACCTGAGTGTCACCTGGGCATTGATATTGCTGAAGGGTTCCCAGGCAATTTTACTGAGCAAACAAGAGAGAGAACCACAGAAGGAGCATGGGCTCTGGAATTAGCTCTGTTCGAGCACTGTTACCTTGGACTAGGGCCGTTGTGGGGACTGAGTCAGTGTCCCACTCCTGCTGTTTCCTCCCATTTCTACCTGTGCCTGTGAAGAAACTCTGCCACGGGAGAGTCTCTCTCTTTTGACAAGCTTTCCTTGACTCAAAAAGCCTGGACTAGGAATCAGGAAATCTGGCTTCTATCCCAGGTCTGCCACTGAGGTGCTACATGACTGTGCTAGGTCACATGAACAGATAAAGACATTCGGCTTTAATATTTGCAAGATACTATGCTGAGGACGCAATGCATATCCAGGCTTTGATGTCTCCCATCTGTTGAGGTTTTTAGATCAGGATTTGTAGGTCATAGAATCTATTTAGGACCAGAATTATTTTTGAAGAATGATATAGGGACTTCCCTGGCAGTCCAGTGGTTGAGACTTTGCCTTACAATGCATGGGGTGTGGGTTCTATCTCTGGTCAGGGAACTAAGATTCCCACATGCCTTGGGGCCAAAAACATAAAATAGAAGCAATATTGTAACAAATCCAATGAAGACTTCTAAAATGGTCCACATTTTAAAAATTCTTTAAAAAGATGTAAAACAAAGAAAAGTGGGGGTGCACTGCATGGAATTGGGGCCAATATTGAAGTAAAATTTTGTTTCAGTTATAAATATATACATTTATTGGGTCATAAAGACCCTGATGCTGGGAAGGATTGAAGGCAGGAGGAGAAGGGGATGACAGAGGATGAGATGATTGTATGGCATCACTGACTCTATGCACATGAGTTTGAGTAAGCTCTGGGAGTTGGTGATGGACAGCGAAGCCTGGCATGCTGCAGTGCATGGGGTCGCAAAGAGTCAGACACGACTGAGCTACTGAACCGAACTGAATGTAAAATACGTGACATGGTTGTAAGTTGAAAACTGTAAGAGTACTCACTGGTAGTACATATACTAAAATTGGAAAGAATCAAAGACAATTAGCATGGCCCCTGTAGAAACTCACAAAACATTCCATTTTTTTTTAATGTTACTTTTTTTTTTTTTAACAACTTAAAGAGTTTGAGAAACATGGGATCAGAGACTCTCTATGGACCCCTTCCTTCTGCTCTATAACCCTTGACTACTCCAGCTTACCATGAATTCACCTTTCTGTAACTTCCTTTTAGTTAGTACCATGTATTTCTGGTATTATTTCATGTATTAGCTCAGTTGGTAAAGAATCCGCCTGCAATGCAGGAGACCCTGGTTTGATTCCTGGGTTAGGAAGATCCGCTGGAGAAGGGATAGGCTACCCACTCCAGTATTCTTGGGCTTCCCTGGTGGCTCAGCTGGTAAAGAATCTGCCTGCAATGCAGAAGAACTGGGTTTGATCCCTGGGTTGGGAAGATCCCTTGTAAAAAGGAAAGGCTACCTACTCCAGTATCCTGGGCTAGAGAATTCCGTGGACTGTATAGTCCATGGGTCACAAAGAGTCAGACACGACTGAGTGACTTTCACGCCACTTCATGTATTTCTGGCCTATCATTTACTTTTTCTAAGAGGGAGGCAGGACAGTGTAGTGGTTAAAAGCACCTTATGAAGTTAAGTAAATCTATGTTTGAATTGAATTTCTTCACTCTTTAGTTGAATAACCTGGTGAATACACCCAACCTCTCTCAGCTTTGGGTTTCTTATGTGGGTGATCACATCTAGGACACACAGTGTTTCTAAAATTAAATAAGACTCTCTAAGTCAAGCTCACAGCATGAAAACCTTGCTCACAGAAAGTGCTTGGTGTAAGACAGAAATTATCATCTGACTTCCTGTCCCACAGGTTTTAAGGCACAGTCTGCAATTTAGTGCCTGGGATATACAAAGTCATAAATACCGTATGCATAGAAAATCAGGAATTCCAGCCTCAAGCAGCATTGCAAGATGCAAAGCAGCCATTCTCTGTGGGCATACCCCAAGAGCATCCAGGTCTCAGGAGGAGAGACAGGTCACTCTGTCCTCCACTCACACATTCCCTTCACTTTGCCTCTGACATGATTGGCTGAACCTGAGAAGCCAAGACAGAAAGAAGGATGCAGATCTTGACTACAATTTTCTTCAATGATCAAAACAACCCATGACGTTTCAGTGCAATCCAAACCAAGACAGATGGAAACTCAAGATCAGCTGTTTCACAAGCATCTACCTGAGAAGATTTCAGACAGAAGGACAGGACAAAGAAATGAGAAAGAGCCAGTGGCCAGAACACTGAGAAAATGAGTGTCCGTTTCACACATTACACCAGGAAAAAAAGACCATCATCCAAGAGTCAAAAAATAAGCAACTGACGAGGTCTTAATTGCCTCAGAAATACTCTGGGAATCAAAGCATTGTCTTGTAAATGATTCATTTCAGGAAATACCTACTAATCAATTACTAGGGCTTCTGTGTAATAGTTTCCCCACATTTATAAGCGGTGATCATGTGAATTGGATCACTGACTTTAGAATGAGATAAGCAGCAGTACTGGTAACCTAACCTACTTACTTCAAGTAGCTACAAAGAAATTAGCTGCCCTTAGTGGAAGCCAGCACTTTACAAAGAGTGAAAAAAATCCCATTCATCATGAGAGAGCCTCACACCAACTGAATCCCCTCCAAGGACTAAGCTGAGAAGATGTTGATGGAAAAGGGGATAATGATCCATAAATAGGCATATGGGAAAGGAGTGGGGAGGGGAGGGAAGCATCGTGAGACTGGAGAGGGGGAAAAAATGGGCTTTAAAATGATAAACTATTAAAAATATTATAAGGATTACCCAAACAGTGTTACAAAGGACAAGACTGTTGACAGTAGCACTCGATGCTGGCATTTTTTTTTAGGGGTTGGGGGGGTGGATTTAGTTTGAGATTGTATGATGAAAAAGAAAAGAAAATGTATGTGAATAACATAGCCCCACCTAAAAATATGTTGCTAACACAATGGTTTTTCAGGAAAGAAAAGGCAAGGATGCCTGGAAATAGCTGCATCTAATCAGCCCCCATCCCAAGCAATCAACTGAAATCCAGGAAATTCCATATGTAACCAGAAGAATAGACATCCTGGAGCATTTTGCCACAGTTAAGATTAGCGGAAACAGACCCCCATCAGCACTGGTAACAAAGAAGAATTAAAGGTGAAGAAACTGCTGTGGGTCCCTGTGCCTCCCTTCTGGGAAGGTGGTGGCCGTGGGGGTAGAAGGATGGGAATTAGGACAGAGGCAGTGGCCCTGGCTGTGCCGACAGCCTATTGTTCTGAAACTGCCCCTTCAGTGGCAGCTCAGAGCAGTGTAGTCCTCCAGGGAAAATAATTAGAACAACAGCAGCTAGAGCTCAATTTATCCTCCTGACTTATCCTAACAACCTCTAAAAATGTTTGTTAACATAGCAATGGTTTATGATGAACAGTTTTGGGGTCTCGTTTAAGAAATCCTTCTGTACCAAAGGTCATAAAGGTGCTCTCCTGTATTTTCTTCTAAAAGATATAAAGTTTTCCCTTTCACAGTGAATTCCATCTTCTCTATGGAATTGAAAGACACAAAAAGTGCAAACCAAAAAGAAGAAAATGAATAAATCTCACTTCACTAAAACTAATGACTTCTGCTTGCTGAAAATATCATAAAGAGAGTAAAAAGATAAGCCACAAACTTGGAAGAAAATCCTGATACCACATCTGACAAAGAACTAGGATGAAGAGTATATAAAAATGGCTGCAACCTATTGAAATCCAAAAAAGCTTGATAAAGTAATTCACAAAAAGAAATATAGATGACTATTCAAGATATTAAAAGATTCTGTTTTTTTGTTTTTGCTTTTGGTTGCACCTCAAGGCTTGTGGGAATCTTATTTCTCTGACCAGGCATGGGACCTAGGCCCTCAGCAGTAACAATGCAGAATCCTAATCATTAAGCCACCAGGGAATTCCCAAAAGAGTCTTAACTTCCTTAGTAATCAAGGAAATGCAAATTAAAATCATAATGAGATATCATTTTACATCCACTGTACATGCGTGCATACTAAATCACTCAGTTATGTCCGACTCTTTGTGACCCTATGGACTGTAGCCAGCCAGGGTCCTCTGTCCATGGGATTCTCCACGGAAGAACACTGGAATGGGTTGCCATTTCCTTCTCCAGGGGATCTTCCTGATCTAGGGATTGAACCCCTGTCCCTTATGTCTCCTGCATTGGCAGGTGGGTTCTTTACCACTAGTGCCACCTGGGTTCATCCACTAGGTGAGCAACAAATGAATTAGTAATCAGAGAAATGCAAATTAAAATCATAATGAGATATCATTTTACATTCACTAGATTACAAAAAAATGATGAAATCTGGTAACACTAAGTGTTGGTGAGGGGGTGGAAAAACGGAATCTTATTTACTACTGTGGAGCTATAAAATAGCACAATTTCTTAGGAAAACAACCTGACACTATCTAAAATAAGTAAAGATTACATTTCTATGGCCTAGCAATTCTACTCCTAAGTGTGGAAACTCTTGCATATATGTATAATACTATCAATAGAAAGGAGCACAATCTATATTATTCATAGCAAAAATGCAAAGAAAGCCAAGCACCATTGTTTGGGGATATGTACCTTATAGTCTACTATTTTTAAAAAGCAAGAGATGATAAACACAAAATTCAGGCAACTGGTTATGTTTGCGGGACAGGCAGGAAGGTGGGAAAAATTGGGGACAAGGACACAGCCAGAGTCAATTATACTGTTAATGTTAGGAATCCTCTGTTGGCCAGTGGCTTTATGAATATTACACATATCCCATTGTAGACACAGAATATTACATAACAAATTTCTCATTTGTTAAGAAAAGAAATGGGTGAACAAAGAACAACAATCTCTAATGGCTCAGTGCCAAGGAAAGCAGACCTTGGTAACGTGGGTCTCACTAATACAAGAGGAGAAGGGTCACTCAAGAAGTGATGGATTGCTATATGTCAGGGAGGGTCTGCATAATTTGTGTTCCCCTGGAGGTTCTCCCAGAACATGGGCAGCTGGCCTAGTAACCAGGACCTGTGCCCAGGGTTCCACCCTATTACTCAGGTTGGCATGTGGCCTGGGCGGGCAAGTTGTGATCAGTTATGGAAAAGGCATGCCACTTAGCACATGAATGATGTATGTGGCAAGACCTATTTTAGATGATTTTCCAAACAGAAGACTGAAGGCTGTTCTGGGGCAAGCCCTTTTGATCTAATATTGGAGATACCCTACCCTACTGTCCACCTTGACTGCATGAATTTGACACTGAAACAAGGCTGATTTCTCAACAGTTGGCACTTTGATTTGTTATTTCAAAGACTCAGTGCTGAAGTCTTGAAATTGCTGGGCTTTGTAACCCTAGCATTACTCATATAGCTACAACCATTTTTCTGTTAATTCTATCTTTAATATATTTTCATCTTACCTATTCACCCAAAAGGATTATAAAGTTACTAGAGGGAAGTATGGTACAAAGCCCTGTTTTGTTCATCCTTGCTGCCAAAAACTTGGCAAAATAAAGGCTTGGCTAAAAAATAGGTTGTTATTTTGAAAAATTATAAACTCATAGGTAGTTGCAAAAAGTAGTAGAGAGGTCCTATCTACCCTTCACTCAGGTTCCCACAATGATTACATCTTATGTAACTATGGAATAAGGTTTAAACTAGGAAACTGACATTGGTGCAATGTGTGTTCCAAGTCCATCCATGTTGCTGAAAATGGCAAAAAATTTTTTTTGTTTATAGCTGAGTAGTATTTCATAAGTCTATATATATGTATCCCATCATCTTTATTTGCTTTATACTTTCAGCTCTCTATCAGTTTTATTAATAAGTATGTTCAAAATATTTTGACTGAGAGCATTTTAATCACAAAATTAACATGTTACTACTAATCCAGTTAAAATCTTACTCAACAGAACCAACAGCAGCAATAACTGAACCCTTATAATAATTATATTTGGTACACACTTTTGAATTGTCTCAATATCTATAGCATCAGTTCCTGCTTCCAAGCTCAAGGATACTCGGAATTCTTTTATAATATAATATTTGCCTACCAGTATCTTCATAGAGTTTAACCATAGAGCTACAAAAATATGTTTTAGAAGAATTTTTGTGCAACTTTACTTCCAGTGAGGCTTATACAGAGTCATATCTATTCTGTTTGAACAACATGTAGCATGTCTGCAACAATGTCAGATTTACAGCTCATACAGATTCCCCACAATCCTGTGTCTGTGTGGGAAGTGTGGAAAGACTAGAAGCTATGGCAGAGGTTGTTATGACAGATGAGATGAACTGGCTTACTAGATAAATTCAGTCCTCTGAAATGACAGTCCAAGTTGCCCATTAGTGTGTTTGCAACTGTAAGAGAGACTGTACCTTGGATGTTTGTAACCAACAGCTTCAACAGCTCTTGCAAGATATGGCAAAGGCAACTTGTCATCCATCAAACAAATCTCACTTCCTATGAATCAACAGGGAGGCGGAGCTGTTCTTTTTCCTTTGTGTGGGTATAAAAAGTCACCAAAATGAAACTTTGCTAACTTAAGCTTTCCATCATAGGAGATTCCTCCAGTCATAGTGAGAACTATTCTTGGCTCCTTATAATGTGTGGTTATATAGTTCACAAGGTCTTAATAATTTATAGATTTTATATTTTCAGTTGGTCCCCAAATTATGCACCCAAATGCAGAATTTTGATATGCTGTGGCATGGAGATAATAAAAAACAACTCTTTATGAATTGCATATCACTTCATGCATCTCTCCAAGGATTACTCTGTTCTCATATTCAGTCTCTGCTTCCCCAATGTACTGTTTTGTGTTACATCAGCAAGAATTCCTACAGATCTTGACAAACTTTTAGAGAATTCTTTGACATAATGTATCATCTGCTTTCTTGGAGGTACAGGATTTGAAATGAGCACCCTTTTTTCATTTTATTTTTGGTGACCTTGAAGTTTGAATGTTCCAGAGAATGAGCTGTTCCATTATTCTTATTTTCATATCAAATTCCAACATTAATCCAGAAACTAATGGTGCATATGACAATCCAGAGTTTCCAGAGGCCACTCTGAGTTCATTTTCCAAACATGTAACTTATGTTTCAGGAACATTCAGAGCAGCTTGTATAGTGGCTTGTGGATTTCTCAATCTGTTGTCTCTGAGTTATAATGACAACCCACTGGCCCATCCAATCAGGACTCTCTCAATGAAACCCCACCACCACTAACCACACCATGGGCATCAGCATGACTTAGACATCCACTGCTACCATCTCTTCTCAATGTCTTTTAACTTCTGTTTTATTTTTTCAATCTCTTTTCCTCTCTGCTGAACACTGAGTAGCTCTTCAGTTCTTTCTTCCAGTTCATTAATATTCTTTTCCATTGTATCTAATGGTATATCCATCCATTTAGTTTTTCTAGTTTGATTTACTATGTGTGTTTCTTTTCACCCAAGAGTTTAATTTGGTTCTTTTGTAAGATCCACTTGGTCAAATTCTATAATTTCTGGTATCTTGTTATACTTCAAATGTTCTCATTTATTTATTAACAAAATCAACCTACTTATTTTATATTTCTTAATTTATAATTCCAGTACCATCTATTTTTAAATCTATAATCTTGTCATTTGTTATTGATCTTGTTCATGTTACTTATTCTCATTCCAATGACTTGTTTCCTCTAGCAGTTTTTTTTTTTAACTTTAAAAATTTATTCCTCTTGTGTTTTTATAATTTTTATATTTCAGTTAGTTTGTGATTACCTGAGAAAACTATTTGAGGTCTTGATTTAAGAATATTTATTCAGGAACTCGTTATGAATCTTGAATCACTTTAAGTTAAACTCCAAAGCTGAATATTGTGGTACCACAATTCTAGTTTTTTGGCTCTAAACCATCATGAAGACCACTTCTGAACAGCAATTTTCAAGATAGACTCTATCCAGTGGTGAGCTTCAGATAAGAAAATTTCTTTACTGTTTTGTGGGTTAGGTTTTCTTCCTTTGGTTTACATTTGCATTAAAAACGTCAACTTCTGTGTGCTGAATTACTTAAGATGGATCTTTTTCTACTTTCATCTGGTTCAATTTATAGGCATTGTACCTCCAACCCTGCTTGATGCCAGTTAAAATAGAGACTCTAGGCCACCAATGATAAGTTGATAATCACAGGGACCCATTGCTTCAGGATGGTTGGTTACCTCTGAGAATTTGTGCTTTCTTGCATTTTTAACCTCTGATGATTTTGATCATTTTCCTGACAGCTCACATAAGCATTTTAATGTCTTTTATCCATGCATTTTTAGATGTTGTGAGCCAAGGAGATTCCTTGTGATATATTCTTTAATATTTTGGGAAGTAGAAATTTGAGCACTCTTCTTAAGTACTCTAATTTACAAGGTTTCTGTTGTAAGGTAAGCTATACTGAGGAACTGATATAGTCCTCATCACTCCCCTACCCCCACCACCAGATAAAAATCCTCTAAACACATCAGACTCAAACGCTTGAGCTATTAGGGCCAAGTTACCATTTGACCCCATGACAGCATGACTGCTGCCCCAGTGCAATACCAGATAACTTCTTTCAGTAGAAGACAGACTAAACATAAAGTAAGGAGGGACAGTGTCTGGGTTATGGATAGGCACCCAGCACAAATTACTTATTTTGAGCTTCACAATAACCTGATGAAATTAGTAGCATTGCTTGCATTTTATAAGTAAGAAAACTGAGCCTCAACGACATTAAACAATTCATCTGAAGAATACAGAAGGAGTGAAAATGTTCTGAAAGATCACCCAGGCACATCTTCCTAGAACAGGCCTTCAGAGGACCTGAGGGTTGACCATTTACTTACTTATCCACTCATTTGTGGATTCATTCAAGAAATCCTTCTTTCTTTTTTTTAAAACATTTGTATTGGGGTAAAGTTGATTTAAAGAAACTTTTCTTGCGAACTTACCACAAGTATGACACTGTGCTAGATACTGACCTACAAAAATAAGACAAAGAGTTTACATTTTGCATCCTCATATAAGAAGGCTCAGAAATGACTGGATCATAAGTTATATGACTGGGGTTATGAGACCATTGGGAAGGGTGTCACCCTGGAGACGCTCATGTGCAGTTTGGGATGGAAAAGGGAAGGTGGTTCCTGACCAAAATAGGTAGTGAAGTATAGGTAGGACAACAACACTCAACAACAAGTGAAGGAACAGTCTTTCTCTTTTCAGGAGCTGACTTTTCCCTTTTTCTAAAAAGAGGAACATTAGAACTCAAAAAGATTGTCTTTAAGAAGGATTTATTCTTTCTAGTTACCAGGTGCAAAGCTGTTTCAGTACAGGACTGCCTGACTTGCAGGATGGGATAGATCAATAATGGTTTGGTTATCCAGCTTGTGGTCTTTTCTAAAATTGAGACATCACACAGGAAAAGACTTGTCTAGTACAACTGCTTATAATTACACGTTCCTCTTGATCACATAAGTCCTTATATCAGGAGCTCTAATCCAATTTTCTTTGACTCCATCTCCCTACTGGCCAACAAAGGTTCCTTGCTGGGTCTTGCAAAATTAAGCTATAAGCTTTTCTTCCACCAAGAGTTTGAATCTAAGCACAGATGTCAGAGTTAATCCCATTACCTCCAGGCACTCTTAACCCCCCTAGAAAAGTAAATTTGTCTTGCTGCCTTTTTTTTTTTTTCATGATGAGGAATTCTCCTGTACTCAACAACTTTCTTCACATTGTTGGTTACATTTAATTTGGTTTATCTTTGTCTAAAACGACATGATGCACAGGCCTTTTGGCAAGTGTTCTGTGTTTATTTCTAGGGCTTAAAATGTGGGTCACAGACACTGCTAAAGACTAACTATCCATTGGCAATCTTTATCCCACTCTACCTGTTTATTCTAAAAACAAAACTGTCATCAATGACCCTGGAAAACAGAACCTGGAACTTTAAGGTTGTTGTACCAGTTACATGATATTACAGCTAAACCAAATATGCCCAGTAGTGTTAATTGGGGTCATCTTCCAACATACTTTTGAGGTCTGTGATTGCTACCTCTGTAATTGAAGTCTCTTAAATGCTGCCTACTTATCAGTAGTTCAAACTGACCCTTGGTCTTTTAGACAAGTCACTTACCATCAGAGTTGGGCATTTAATTTGAAATTGGGGTCTTTCCTAACTAAACTTCTGTTGAGTGATCTCTAGTTCCTTGTGTCTGTAATTCTTGGCAGTACACTTTGGACAGGACAGAAAGGCTTGTTCCACATTCTGACTTGAATACTTTGTAAATAGGTAACCTTGGGCAAGTTACTCAAATTCTATTAGAGTTTCTTTATACACAAGACTGGGACAATAATGTTCATCTCAAATATTTTTCGTGAGGAATAAGTGAAATAACGTATGCAAAATTTAGCATAGGACATGACTTAGAGTAAGCACGCAATAAATCAAAGTTGTTCTGATTTCCTTACTAATAAGGGCATGATGTCCACAGTTTTGGCAAGAATGGGTTGCCAACTTATTGCCAAAAAGAGGGAAGCTACAGACTTAACTCAAGGTGGTATGAAGAGCAAAAGTGTCCAAGTTGGTAAACAGATTTTGTACACTCATCTCTGCCCAGGCTTTGGCAAATAATATTGCAAGAAATGTGAAACAGAAGGGAGGACTGCAGAAAATGGGGTAGATTGAAATTATACAGCAGTTTTGTAGTCTCTCTGTTACCATAACCTGGGCCCATCATTCCTCATTATGTCTACTGCCTGCAGCGCCTCTTTGCTTCCCAGTCTAGGATTTCTGAGACCACTTTTTGTGCTAGGCATTAGGTCTTAAAGTACCTAGGGGAGTTATGTTGGGCGTGGTGGTGAAGGAGATGTGCTGAAGTGACTGGAAGAAGAGTCTAGCTACATTAGTGTGCCAGGTGCTTTGCTGGGAGCCTAGGAAACCATGGCCATGACTGTCTCTGTCCTCGGTTTGTATACCACAGTCCAGTGAATGAGAAAAGCAAGGCAATGCCACTGTAGAGCAGTGAGCGCCATGCTGGTTTCAGCACAGGGTTCTAGAAGCCACAGCTAACCCTCCTGGACATCAGAGATAGGGATGCCAATGCTGAGAAATAAAGGTGTAAATAGGGAGTCAGCCAACAGACAGACGTGAGTGTACGTGTGTGGATCTGGCCCTGTGCGCTTAGTGGGATGTAGGGTAGGGCTGGAATGTTCAAAGGAGACGACAGAAGGAGTGTTTGGAAAGTGCTCCTGGTATGAAGATACAACTCGCATGGCGCTTGGAGGTGCAGGCATATTTGAGGAACTGTTTGCCTAACTGCTATTGGTGCCTCTCCAGTGCCTTGTATGGGACTTGGTCAGCTACAGGAGATTCCTGAGCCATGTGGAGGGTCCTCTGCTCTGAGGATGCCACTGTGAGAGACAAATCCCTTCTTCCCAGCTTCTCTTTGATCTTCCTTGGTTCCTTCTCCCAGTCTTCTCCATCTCCTCCCAAAGTGTTTCTACTGAAATCCTGGGCTTTGTCCTGGAATTCTGCATCTTGTGGAGCTTTCAGGGAGCAGATTCTCAGGGGTGGGGTCAGGAATGGAGCCACCACCTTCCCGTCAAGCTGCACCCGTGCATCGGGCAGGGACACTTACTGTCTGAGCTTGCTGTCGTGTCCAGCCCACTTTGGCCCTGCTTCCTAATCCCTGGGACCTCTTTGCCGGCTTCCCTCTAAGAGAAGCGTGTTCTTTCAGCTCCTAGTTCAGAAAAGAAAGCATAGTCCTTTCTTCCTGCATCCCAGTTCTGTCTCAACTGCTGAAAGGAACTGTTTTACATTCCCCTGAACCCTGACTAGGAAAAACATTCATTACCCACTATCCAGAAATCTCTCTGCCACAATAGTCAGCCTCCCTCCTTTCTCTCTCTCTGTTTGTGTGTGTGTACACACAAGAAATCATGTGAAGTAAGTGTGATCATATCCACTTTTTGCAAATAAGAATATTGGGGATCAAAGGTATGATTTGTCCAAGATCACCAGCTAGTGAGTAGCAGAGAATCCATGTCAGGTCTGATTCAAAAGCCCCTGAGTTTTCTTTTGTGTTTTTAAAAAAATTTTTTCTGATTATGAAATATTTATGTAGAAAAACCCAAATAATACCAAAAAAAGATGCAACCTCCTATATTCTTACATCTTAACTCACTATTGACATTTTATGTATTTATCCTGTTTTTATTTATGCAATTTTAAATAACTGTTCATAAAATTGGCTCATATGTATGGATATATATTTTTTCCATTTTAATTGGAGCATAACTGACACATAATACTGTTAGTTTAAGGTGTACAATGTGATGATTTGATACACATATATTGTGAAATGAATGTCACAGTAAAATTATTAGCACATCTATCTCACAAAACTATCATTTTTTGGTGTGTGGTGACTATATCTAAGCTCTACTTTCTTAGCAACTTCAGGTATGCAATATAGTGTTGTTAATTATAGTTATGCTGTACATTACATCCCCAGAACTTTTTCATCGTATAAATGAAAGTTTATACCCTTTAACCAAAATTTCTCCGTTTACCCTAACCCTTACCCCTGGTAGTCACTATTCTAATCTATTTGATTTTTTAAATTCCATATATAAGCAATCTCAAATAATATTTGTAGCCCTCTGTCTGTCTGACTTATTTCACTTAACATAATAGGCATACATATATTGTATACATGTACAGTACACATGGGCTTCCCTGGTGGCTTAGAAGGTAAAGAATCCACCTATAATACAAGAGACCTGGGTTTGATCCCTGGGTTGGGAAGATCCCCTGGAGAAGGGAATGGCTACCTACTCCAGTATTCTTGCCTGGATAATTTCATGGACAGAGGAGACTGGCGGGCTACTGTCCATGTCAGACACTATATAACTTTCTACAACAAATTAATTTTGAGTTAAATTATACCTATTCGGACTTTTATCAGAATTATATAAACTGAATCTCTTTTAACAATGACTTGTTAAAAATATTTTTCACATGTTTGTTGATAAACAATTCCATCACAGTTTAGATTTATAGTTTTTGGATTTCTACCAAATTATTTTTCAAATGTGTAATGATGTGTTATATTTGTTAACTCCCTTATTTTTAGAGCAAGTGTTGAATTGGCAAGCTACAGTCGATGACCAATCTAGTCTGTCATCTGTTTGGTAAACAGAATTTTATCAGGACACAGCCATACCTTTTTATTTATGTATTGCCTATGGCTGCTTTGTAGTTATCTATTTATAGCTTTCTATTTATGTATTACCTATGGAAGATTTGGGCTTCCCTAGTGACTCAGATGGTAAAGAATCTGCCTGCAATGCAGGAGAGCTGGGTCCATCCATGGGCCTGGAAGATCCCCTGGAGGAGGGAATGGCAACCCACTCCAGTATTCTTGCCTGGAGAATCCCATGGACAGAGGAGCCTGGTGGGGTCCATAGGGTCTCAAAGACTCAGGCATGACTGAGTGACTAATACTATGGCTGCTTTGTGCCCTTCTGTCGAGTTATGTAATTGTGACAGAAACAGTATGATCTGTAACACCTAAAAAACTTCACCATCTGGATCTTTACGAAAAAGTTTTGCCACCCTGCTCTAAAGAATAGACTCCTGTATTGCCAGTCTCCTGTTTCCTTTATCTTGGATCTTCAATACTTTTCCTGTAAGTCTTGAGTTGATTTTTTTCATGCTGCTCAGAGAGAGATGTATCTGAACTAGGAGTGTGTCACTAAGTGGGATGCAGGGATTTCTCTCAGTTGTCCTTGTTGATCACTAGCCTTCTGGTTGAGTCCTTCTCAGGTTTACAGAACAGTGATTGCACATTCAATTCCTAATCCTCTGTATCTAGCTGGGGCTAGTGTAACCTAGCTCTGGGGTTCCAAGAGATAATTTTCTGTCTTCCATCCACAGTTTTCTCTGTTACAAATCATTAATAAAAGCATTGGAATCTCTATTACTTTTGAAAGGCAATACAGTTGTCCTTTGAACAATGCAAGGGTTGGGGTGTCCACCCCCGTGCAGTTGAAAATCCACATGTCCCTTTACAGTCATCCCTCCGTAACCATGAATCATGTAATACTGAGGCACATATTTACTGGAAAAAAATCGTGCATTTCAAAGCCATGTTGTTCAAAGATCAATTACATAATATAACCTTTAAAACCACAAATTCTGGAATCAGATTGTCTGGTCAAAATTGCAAGTCTACCACTTACTAACAATGTGGATTTGGGTAAATTATTTTTTCTTTGTTCCAATTTCTCATTATCTGTAAAAAGCATAGGGATTATACTATTACCTTTCTCACAAGTGTTGTGAACAAGACAGCTAGTGCTCACTAGGATATTCAGGAGTTCCTTGACATTTCCCAGGTGTCTTTGCTATGATTGAGGCCATGTGACCGATTCTGGCCAATGGCCTGGGAGTGGAAGTGTCATGTGTCACTGCCAGGCTGGGGCAGGTAGGAGCTGGTTTGCCTTTGCACCTTCTCCTCCTCTACCAGGGTGCCCTTAAGTAGTATCACAAGATAGAAGGAGTTGGAATCTTTGAGCTACCAAGTGGAGGATAATCTCTATTTACTCAAATTTAACTTTGCATAAACAACAAATAAACTTAGGTTATGCTAACTATGAAGATTTGGGGATTATCTGTTTCATTTTACCACAGCACAGTTTATATGAATACAGGGTTGTTCTAAACACTGATTACTACATAAAAAGCACTTGGATTAATGCCTAGAATATTAAGTGCTATAAAAACGTTTTCCTTTCCCCCCCTTCTTCTTTTTAAAAGAATCATAGTTCTCAGCATGGACCATTTTGTTTTTCACTTACATCTTTACCACTCTATTCGCTATTCTACTTATGATGAACCAGCCTCATATGGAAGTATTTACCACACACACACACACACACACACACACACACACACACACACCATCTTGTCTTAAGGAAGTTAATAGTCTACAAGTAGGGCCAGAAACTTGGGAATAGAGTAAGGTAAGAAAGAGTTCTCTATCTCAAAAGACAGCAACCTACATATGAAGTTCTGCTTAGACAGACTGTGCGTCTTCAAGCAAGAGTGAGAAATCTACGTGTCTTAGCACTTTCCTCAGCTTGCTATGGCTGCTCTATTTCATGAGGGAAAGCACAAGCAGGCTATCATTTCGTTTTCTCAGTACACTTCCATTTGCCTTACAGTCAGGAAAAATTTCTCCCAGACTCTGCAATAGGCTGTTTTTATCTTTCAGTGTTAATAATTTTCATCTTTTTCTAAGTCTCCAGTGGTTCTTTCTTAAACCATCAGTCTTGTTTTCAACCTCCACTGGCATTCATTCAGTCATCTTTCTTACTCAAATTATACTCAGGCTATACATTCTCAATGAAGTTATTTTAATTCCAAACCTATTTTCTTTGATTGCTCTTTAATTAGTTGGAGGATAGAACACCAGAAGAACAGCTTTGATTAAAAGAGTAGCTGTATATATTCACTTTAAAAAGAGTGAATATATGTATAACTGATTCACTTTGCTATACACCTAAAACTAACACAACATTGTAAATCAACTATACTCCCCCCAAAAAACCCTCTAAAAATATAAAAAGGGAGTGGCTCAAGTTCAGTATTCTTTGTCCCCCGTAGTGTTGCTTATTTCAAATAGCAAGCCATCCTTTGCTTCTTCTTTGACGTATCAAGTATGCACAATCTACCTTTCTTATTCTTAGTATAGTAGAACTCTACTATTCACAGTCTACATGCTGAGTCCCAGTATAGTCTTTCCATGCTGTTTTGGAGTCATAGATTTAAGAACATGTAAATGGGCCAGATTTGATCGAGTAAGTAGGAAGCAAATCATGAAGGGACTTTAGCACCAAACTTAGGTCTTTGCATTGTAGAGGATGTGGTGACTTGATACAATATGCATTTAAGAAGGGTGATCCTGGTAGGAAATGAGGAAGGAAATAAAGAAGATGAGGCTTGAAAAAGTGTGAATAGAAATGTGGGCGTAGCCCAAGAGCATTTGGTTTACCCCCTCACCCTTCAGAGAATGGAGAGGAAATATGAACTGTTGTCAGGAAGGTAAAAATGATGGACTTGGTGTCTGGTTGAAGAAAACAGGTAGGATGATTCTGACTTGAATTCTCACTATCACTGTGAGTCCTGGTGTCCCTTATTCATCAAAATTCAACTGACAAAAGGGAAAGATTTTTGGAGAAGAAGGTAACTTACTTTGCATGTGTTGTATTTGAGATATCTTGGGAATATTCTGTTGAGATGTCTAAAAGGCATTTGGATTTATAGACCCAGAACTTAGGCATTTGGATATATAGGCCCAGAACTCAGGCATTTAGGTACATAGGTAACTAGAATAGAGAGGAGGAGAGACGCAGTGTCAGGTGGCCATTAACTTCGGGGAGACGTCTGAGAGATGGCGGCGCTGCAGGTAGAACCCTGAGGGATGTGGATAAGCAACAGAGATCCGAGAAAGAACAGCAGTGTTACTGAGGGGGATCTTTAGTCTGCTGTTTCCAAAACACTCTGGGGTTTCCTAGAGATTCTAAAGGGGAGAGAATCTTAAGTGAAGAGGAAGTAGGATCCTGATGGTCACTTGCTGGGGACTTTGGAACCAACAAAAGCTGACATATTAACTTTCTCTCATTAGCCCCTGTATGCAGAATGCTTTATCCATTCATCCCTCAGGGGTTACCTTATTATTCAGTAACAGAAAAGCCTCAGACTTTCTCCTTCAAAGCATTATTGGCCTTTTACTGCCTTCATTCACACAGAGCCCAGGGCCCGCATATGGAGGCAGCAGCTTGTGGAAGTAGCAGGGACTCTAGAAACTTTCAATTCTAGATTTAAATTTGGGGTAGTAACTTACTAGCTAGAATACATTGGTAAAACTGCTTTGCTTCGCTGAGCCTCTCTTTTCTTATAACTTCACATACTCTTTGGGTAAAATAAGGTAATATAAAGACATTTGACATGGCTAGTTTTCCCTATCTTTGTTTTAATTGATAAGTAGTGCTTTTATGCTTTAATGTCAGCATCTCAGCCAAATACATTTTTCAGTAAAGAGCACCTTTGTATCAACACCTTTCATTGTGGTCTGAGAACCTGACCCTCATTTTACTAGCATGTCGGTTTTAAGCTTCCAAGGTGTGTCTCTGATAGCTTCTGACTAACTAGATAGGGTCCTCTTTCACTTTAATGAAGTTCCAGAAAACCATTCTTCAACGAAAATATTCCCCCCGCCTCCTATTTATGTGGCCTGCGGAAACTGCAGTCTAATTCTCTTATAGTTCAGTCTTGTCTGACACAATTTTCTTTGTTTGAACCCCATGAATGAAGGTACTGCTGCTTCTGCTTCTCTATCTACCTGTGAAGGCCTCGACTGCCTCATTTATCTCCTTGAGGTTTGTGATTGCAAATTCCTATTTTATTTACCCACTACAGTCCTTTATTTTTTTAATGAATCAATTTATTTTAATTGGAGGATAATTGCTTTACAACATTGTGATTTTTTTGCCATACATTGACATGAATCAGCCATGGGTATACATGTGTCCACCCACCTGCCATCCTGAAGCCCTCTCCAACCTCCCTCCCCACCCTGTCCCTCTGCGTTGTCCCAGAGCCCTGGCTTTGGATGTCCTGCTTCATGCATCGAACTTGCACTGGTCATCTATTTTATGTATGGTAAGATACATGTTTCAGTGCTATTCTCTCAAATCATCCCACCCTCGCCTTCTCCTACAGGGTCCAAAAGTCTGTTCTTTACATCTGTGTCTCTTTTGCAGCCTTACATGTAGGATCGTCTTTACTTCATAGACCATAGTCCTTCACCTGGGAAATCATGTGGATTCCTCCAGTTGTGTAATTGGTCCAGTCATTTTATTGAAATGTTCAAATATCCCTCTGCTATCTGAAATTAGAGGTTCCTATGAAACCTTTCCTAAGCTGAAATGGCGCAGCAATTACCTAAGGGCATGTTTGCTAACAGAAGCACAAAATAAATGAAGATGAAGCTCACAGAAGCTCACAGACACAGTTCAAAGGTATGGAGGCTGATGCTGAGTGTAGTTCCCAGGAAGGAGCTTGGTGGTACCCCTCCCTCTGCTCGGGTGCACACTTCCTCTGTAATGGTTGCTATAAGACCAACACTAAATGCTATTTTCATTTTTTGTCTTTTTGTGATAGCAAAAACCTCTTCAGATTTCTTTTGGTTAGATAAAACAGGTTCTAATGTAAATCTTTCATAACAGCTAGGTGGAGTAAAATGAACTCTTGAAAAGTAGGGGATACTTGGACCTGATAAAAGACTGGGCTCTGCCCATCAACACACTTGTGATCCTGGCTTGGTTATGGCTGCCATGGGAAAAGTAGTCTTCCAAACTTCCTGAAATGAATTTTAGAGTATCTTACTCTATATTCTTAAACTAAGCATCTCCTTTGCTTTGTCACTGTTAGCCTGGGACCCGGGGCGTTGAGTACATTTGGAAAAGCTGACCCATAGTCCCTGACCTTGGATTGCAGAGGTATCTTCAAGGTGATGCTTCAGATTTCCAAGGCAATCTTGAAAGACCATTCTCTCTTGACCAGTCTTTTTGGCTTTTCAGGAAAATGAGCCACTACCACATCCTTTCTCCCCCATCCCATTGTTGTTAATTCTTTATCCCTTTCAAGAGTTAAATGCTCAATGTTTTACAGCCTGAAGTAGGCCCTCTCAACTACCTTCAGGCAAATAACCCAAGATATGACTCTCATAAGGCATCTTTTCTTATAAGTCTTGTTGTTCTAAATTTCTTTAAAGTTAGAAACTATGGAAGGTTATTTTACAATCCAGTGAATAGCATTTTAGCTTACTGAGAGGCTTTTAAACATAATCATGGCTTCCTTTTTTTATCTCTAGAATTATCCTTCTGTTTTCTGAAGTTACTTTAAGGATCATCTTTCAGAAGGAAAACAACTTGACATATACACCACTTCTGAGCCTGTTTATCCAGAGTGGAGAGTGAGAACAATAATAGGCATGAAAAACAATTTCATGGGTGTTAAGCTGTGGCTCCAGGCTTCCCCTTCAAGGAATCAGTGTCTCTGCTGCTGCCTCTGGGGGAAAACAAGACGCAAGACGGAATATTGCTGAATTTGCTTTCCGAAGAAATATTTAGAAACACCTACTCTTCACTTTCCATCTTTTCACTGGCACACCTGATTAAACATCTATAAAAGTAACTGCAAAGTAAAAAAGCCACCACAATAAAGACCAGATGCAAATGTGCCTACTGGAAAAGAGAGCAGATTGAGGTGGGAGCTTGGTGTGTGGGTATGACTAGGAAAGGGACGGTAAATGGAGCAGCCAGAGCTATGTCTCAGCAGAAGGCTGCGGAGATCACTCTGGAAACTTCCTCAGTCTCTGGTCTAGGCCAGAAAGGTTCAGGCTGAGCCAAGAGCTCATAAATATCTCTGGTCAGTGAGTTAGTCATTTAATGAATAAGGAAACTATGCACGAGCCTCAAGGTTAAAGGTTAACAGGCAGGGTTTCAAAAACAATTTCATTAAGTAGACACTAATAGATTACAACTCGCATGTTCCCACATTAAAACAAAAAATATACCTTTGAAATTTTTCTTCTATCAACACTACCAAAAGTCATTAGGTTTTTTTAATATATCTAATATGCAAAATGCCTTGTT
This sequence comes from Antilocapra americana, assembly GCA_007570785.1. Lineage (NCBI taxonomy): Eukaryota > Metazoa > Chordata > Mammalia > Artiodactyla > Antilocapridae > Antilocapra > Antilocapra americana. Next base: position 2,312,444 of record ML662436.1, read on the forward strand.
AGTACATGATGTAATCATTAAATATTAAATAAACTTTGGAAGTTAAATCAGTGAAATAAGGCTTTAAAAAGATTGTTTTAGTTGGGGAAATATCACAAGATTTCTGAAGGATTATATCTTTAAATTACTTCTCAGATATTCTTAATTCTCTCCATTTTGAAGAAATAAATATTTGAAATTATAAAAAAGAACAGGAAACTTGTTCAACTGAATAAATCTATCCTGGATTCAAAATTATAAAATAATTTTCATGCTATAAAATAAGTATGAATGAGAGACTGAGGAAAGCTGAAAGTTTAAGAAAGAAATAAAAGAACCATATTGTATGTAGGATATAGTAAATATTAGAAAGTTAGCTGTGTATACACTGATCTTCCTGAACAAACAGTGATTCTATAGATAGTAGTTCAGGGAAGGATCTTGAATTCATCTTTCTGTTCCTCATTGTGCATTAATTCAATAAATAGGTGTTGAATTCAACTCAGTGTCACACTGACATTATGTTTATACACTGGGTATGCAGAAAAAAATCAGTGAAATTGTTTATGGTATATTGAATCATAATATTTGAATTATAGTATTTGAATCAATACCCTTAAGCTCTAGACTCTGTGCTATGGATCCTCACTTTACTACTCCATGTTGACACTATACAAAGAGCTGAGTAATGTTGGGAAAAGGTACTATAAACTTACTAGATAGGGAGCAGTTCATTCCATCTGGAAAGTTCAGGGAAGATCTTCTAAAGGAGGCATAACGTGAGCTGGAAAACCAGTTGGATTTCATCAAGTGGGGAAAGAAAGAGATCATGAAAAGTGAGGTGGGTTTGCATAGATGAGCAGAGGAGATGTGAAGGATGTTTCAGAAAACAGAAAGGAAAGAGAAAGAATATGAAAGAAAATAAGCTCAAGGCAATTTGGGGAAAGAGTAGACAGACTAGTTTGGCTGGAGAAGGCAAATGTTGTGCTGATATAGGAGATAAACTTGAAAGGGCACAGATGATGGTAGAATGAACTTGACCCCTGAAGATAATGAGAAGCTATTGAAAACTTTAAGGCTAGTAAACCACATAAGTAGAAAATCTTCCTGGCTTCCTCTAGGCCAAAAATGGACTTCAAGACTTGGAATCCTATCTTGCCCAGTGACTGAATTTAGTTAGAAGTTAAGCTCAAATATAGAGCTTGACTTCAAGGGTCTCAGATCTCAGTTATACAATTATGCTATTTTGTTTACTTTCCTTTTTTATGTAAAAACACTATTTCAGGTCCTAAGAAGATATTAATGATTAAAACAAAAATAGTGTTATCTTCATGGAGCTAACAGTCTAGAGGGAGAAAATATAATGCACAGGATGAAATAAGTAAAGAAAATGTGTGAATATTTTTAATATATTGCATATCTGAAAGTTGCTAAGAGAATAAATTTTAAAAGGTTTCATTGGAAGAAAAAAAATTTAACTATGTAAAGTGATGGATGTTAACTAGATTTATAGTGTTGATCATTTTGCAGTGTGTACAAATATCAACTCATTATGTTGTATACCTGAAACTAGTATTATATATTAATTATAGCTCAACTTTTGAAAAAGAATGAATCATATAAATGTGCACATTTGTGCATTAAGTTTCTGAACAATGGCACAGGCTTAAAAGAATCTTAGTAAGAATTCTTAGCAAGAATCCCCATTCAACAGACCTTAAGGGAAAGTCCATTTTATTGACTCTAGTAAAAGTTACATAAATAACATATGCTATATGTATATATATAATATATATGAATGTTAGATAGTGATAAAAGGAAAAGATAAAAATAAAAAGGAGAGGGAGACAGGAAAAATTAGAATATTGAATTTTGGACAGGATTTCCAAGGAAAACTTGTCTAAGAAGGTGACTTGAGTAAACACTTGAAGGAATTGAGGATGAAACTGTGCAGATATTTGGAGGAAGAGCATTTGGGAGGGAGGGAAGAGCAAGTGCAAAGGCCCTGGGGTGGGGGCATGCCTGGAATATATGAGGAAAGAAGTGGAAGGATTAAGGATATGATTAACAGGAGGTAAAGTGACATGATAACACTTCAACACTGTGGTGTTGGGGGAAGACTCTTGAGAGTCCCTTGGACTGCAAGGAGATCCAACCATTCCATCCTAAAGGAAATCAGTCCTGAATATTCATTGGAAGGACTGATGCTGAAGCTGAAACTCCAATACTTTGGCCACCTGATGCAAAGAACTGACTCATTTGAAAAGACCCTGATGCTGGGAAAGATTGATGGCAGGAGGAGAAGGGGATGACAGAGGATGAGATGGTTGGATGGCGTCACCGACTCAGTGGACATGAGTTTGAGTCAACTCCAGGAGTTGGTGATGGACAGGAAAGCCTGGTGTGCTGCAGTCCATGGGGTCACAAAGAGTTGGACATGACTGAGCGACTGGACTGAACTGAACTGAAAGTGAGTGCCACCTTCCCAGGTGGCACTAATGGTAAAGAATTCACCTGCCAATGCAGGAGACATAAGAGATGCAGGTTCAATCCCTGGGTTGAGAAATCTCCTGGAAAAGGGCATGGCAACCCACTCTAGTATCCTTGCCTAAAGAATCCCATGGGCAGAGAAGTCTGGCAGGCCACAGTGCATAGGGTCACAAAGAGTTGGACACGACTGAGTGACTTAGCACTCACACAAAGTGAGTGAAGTAGGTGAGAGAGAGAACACATGGCCCACATAGATCATAATAAGGATTTAGCTTTTACTCTGAGGCCATTGTATTCTATGAGCAGAGGACTGACACGATCTGTCAAAATTTCAGTGGGATCGGTGTGGCTCATGTGTTGAGAATAAGCCATGAGGATGAGCTTGGGATCAGAGACAACAGCAGAAGCAGGAAGACCTGTTAGGAATAGGGTGGCAGCAGGAGAGAGGGACTCAGTTTTGAATATATTTTAAGGTGGAGCGTATAGAATTTTCTTTTGGACAAAATATGGAGGAAGAAAAAGAGAGGAGTCAGAAACAGCATGGTGGATATGCCTGAGTGACTAGGTTATGGGAGGACCTGTTTCCTTTTTGATAGCAGCGGAAGGCGAGCCATCAAGGGCTCAGTCATAGATGGGGTAGGCTGGCGAGTTCTAATAAACATCCAAGTAGAAATATCAGCTATGAAGATAGATATAAGATCTGGGGCACAGGAAAGGGGTTTAGCCTAGACACACACACACTGGATCGTAGCACATGGATGATATTAAAGCCATAGTAGACTAGATGAGTTCATCTAAGGGGAAAGAGGGCTTCCCTTGTAGTTCAGTTGTTAAAGAATCTGCCTGCAGTGCAGAGACCGAGTTCGATCCCTGGGTTGGGAAGATCCCCTGGAGAAGGAAATGGCAACCCATTCCAGTATCCTTGCCTGGAAAATCTCATGGACAGAGGAGCCTGGTGGGCTGCAGTCCATGGGGTCGCCAAGAGTCAGGCACAACTGAGTGACTAACTCTTACTTACTTATTTAAATACTTAGGGGGAAAGAAGAGCTCCAAGTACTGATCCTGGGCACTGAACATTCAGAAGCAGGGAGAGTGGGAAGGCAGGGAGAACCAGCAAAAGAATCCAAGAAGGAAAGCTTGTAAGGTGGGAAGAGAACAAAGTGAGTGTGATGTCTTAGAAACCGGGGCAAGAAAGGGTTTCAAGGAGAAGAATGTTATCAACTGAGTCAAATGCCGCTGATGAGGAAAGTCAGATGCAGCCTGAGAAAAGAGGCCCTGACTTGGCTACACGGAGCCTTTGTGACATTGAGAAGAGCAGCAGAGGTCCAAAGTAGAGTGCGGCTGAGTGCTTGGAAAGGCTGAACCCGACTGTTTGGTTTTAGTAATGTCATTCTCTTGGCTTTTTGTTTTCTTAGGTGGGTACCTGGTGGGGAAAAGGTCCCTTTTTAAAAAGTGCTTCCATGGTCTTTGGCCTTTGTGCGGCTTTTATCATATGTTCATTTGTGAATTCAAGTGGATTTTTTTTTTCCCCCACCAGAAGACTTATATTGATGGAAGCCTCCTTTGGGCAAAGGCATGGTGCTAACTGGTGGTGTGCTGGGTTGAGAGGTTAGAGGAAATTCAGAGAAATAGGAAAAGTAATTCCAGTGGTTCCATTACACTTCCTTTGTCATTCATTCTGGAAACAGGGTTCACTGTGGTGTATGAATATAACTGAGGTTGTCTCACAAACATCCAAGAGTGGGTAGGTGACCTAGGCTTAGCCAATCAGAATGCTGTTTCTACTCGGCTACAGTGACTGTTTCAAGGACCAGCGACCACTGCCACACCAAAAGCTCCACTGTCTAGCACCTGCATCCAATAGCATACCTGGCTTGGGGAGGATAGGGCTGTGAGTGGCTGAAATGGGGAAGTTTTCAGCTTCCCCAAGAGGCCCCAAACTGGCAGTGTACAGAAGGCAGGTGGCTTGTGCTCTCCAGAGGACAAATGGCAGTCTCCAGCAGCAAGTTGGAAGCTGTGATTGCAGGGAGATCCCTGGCCAAAGGGCACGTCCCACCGGGAACCTCCCTTTCCGACTTGGCCCCCCTCAGCTGACTCTTGGTACTTGGTTGGACCGACCTCAGGAGAGGCCTGGCTGTTTTGCATTATCAGCATGTATTACAAAGCCACATGATAAATGACGGCCTGTTTCCTCACTTCTGTTTTCGAGGGCACCACAAAAGGACATCACACTCAACAGTCATGCTGGACCAGAACTCACTCTGCCCCCACCATCCCACCGCGCCCCTCCTGCCCCCGCCACCACATGAGTAAGATTCTCCCCCAAGCGTGATTGATCACAGGAATGGCAGGACTCCAGCTGAAGCTGGGGAGAGAGGAAGGATGGGCACTGGGATTAAAGTGTATGGAAAAGTTAAAAGAGTGAGAATTTTTATTTTTGCAACGTGCCCCTCTGCTAACCATTATTTCAAAGCTTCCTGAATGGAAGCGAATCAGGAAACAGCAGTGGGGCTAATAAAATCATACTGGAGAACAGCTGGGGATAGCTTCGGTGATCATTAATAACACCACTATTGTGGTCATACACACACTTGGCTAATATCTTTTTTTTCTCCCAATGTCCCTAAGTTTATTTATTCTTTTTTGGACAATCAGAATGCAATTCAAAAAGTTAAGTGACTTGCCCAAGGTCATCCACACTGGATCAAAACAGGGCAAGAATTAAAATTATGTTCTTGTAATGTCGTTTCTTCACCCCTCCACACTGGATTGTGCTTAGCTTTCCTGGCTGTGCCCTTCTGCCCCTTCTGCCTGGGGCGGTTCAGCTCATTTTCAGTCTCAGTGAACAAGGCGAACAATGTTACTTTCAACACTATAAGCCTGAAGATGAATGTCCTAGAACGAATCCCCATTGCTTTTTCTGGCGATTGACCTGATTGACCTGGCCTGAAAATTGCCTTAAGCAAAAGCACTTGAGACCTTAAAGAATTTATTTTCTTTTATTCTCCTCTCTTTCCTTTGTGGCAGGGACTTTTGTCCACCTAGTTCTCAGTTTTTAAAGAAAATATCCATTGACTTTAATTTCTTTTTCTGTTCATGTGCTCATTCATTCATTCATCAACTACATTTATAAAGCGTAAATATTTATTGAGCACTTACTATGAACCATACCAAGTTCTCAAAGGGCAATGGCCCAATCCAGTTAGGGGGTTAGGAGATCTCTTGGGCAAGGACAGATTAGCTGGGACTTGAAAGATGAGTGGGCTTTAGTCAGTCTAAGATGGGGCGGAAAGAAAATTCCAGGAGAGCAGGTACATACACCTGAAGGCAGTAGGAAGTGGGGCCCCTTGGAGAAGTGCCCTGGTGTTCAGTTAGCAAGAAGGACGACTTTAAGAGATAGACTCTAGAAGCATAAAGGCTGTTGAGGGTTGTGGACTTTCTCCCAAGAATCACGGGAAACTAGGAAGGTTTTAAATACACAAGCTTCTAGCGCCATCTCTTTCTTCCCCCTTCATCCTAGAACGCTAATGGCTATAAGAGAAAATCAAGTCTTTTTATTTTAAAAAATACCTGAGTTCCCAGACCCTGGCCACTCCCATGCCTCTTTAACTGTGTGTATGAATCCCTGCTCCCCGGGCCTTCTGATTACGGTAAGAGAGGAGGGGGGCAGTCCTAGGGTATGGATCATCCCTTGGTGAGATCTAATTTCAAGAGTGTCCCTAAACAGAGAATGGTTAAGAGAACCCCAGTGACTAACGCGACGATGCAAAGAAGAGGATTAGGGCACGAACACAGCTGGGGAGGAACAATCCTAAAATTCTGTGATCCAGGGCCAAATTCCACAAGTGCTTCAGAAGTCACCTACTGGCCATGCTTGTAACTGTGTGGGGAATCAACACAACGACCCTCCTGTCTCCTGCTGACTTGTTTTGGGTGTGCCCTTGAGATTCCAGCCCCGATTCTCTACTCAGGGAGTGGAATCTTGGAACGTGCTCCCATTTTAAACCTCCAACCTTGCCTTTTCACCCATGCACACCCCAATTCCACAGAACTGCCTGTGATGAAACCATTTTCATCACTGCTCCCGCAGCTTCAAAGCCATTCCTTCTGCTGCCCACGGAGAGTAACTGTCTTATTTGGGGCCTCCCTTGGATTGGAAGAGAGGGAAACGAATCTTACTGTTCACCAAGCATAATGATCCTACCTTTGCTCTGGCTGCTTGTCAGCTTGGATGCTTCCTCAAGACATCTACCTCCCACGGAGTCTCTGCTTATCTATTACCTTCTTAACTGAGGTCTTCTCTGTCTTATTTAATACCACCCACCTGCTCCATCCTTCTTACCCTACTTTCCTTTTCCCTTTTTCTACACATCTGTCTTAGAATACACCAGTTCATTTATGTACTATGTTTATTGTTTATTGTCTGTTTTATCCAACTAGAATGCAAGTTCACAAGGGCATGGGCGTGTCCCAAGCTCACATAGCATTTACTGAGTGTGGTGAGTGTTCACTGAGTGGATGAATATTCTGCCAGCAGGATGATGCGTTATTTCCTCCATTATTACTTTCATGCTTTGTTGGCAGTGGACACTGATGTCATCAAAGTGCATGAGGTTATGCACAGGTAACATCTCCCCTCCAGGGTCCTCTGAGGTACCTCATATTCAGTCAGTTCTCCTTTGACATGGAGGAATGAGACAAAGGATAAGGGATCAGTCTCTGATAGGCACTGAGCATCAAGGGGAAAAGGTTTGATGTCCACAGGCAGATATACAAACCAATGTCTTTAAAACGGGGCAGGTGTTACTGAGCCCTGAGAAATGTCTGTTGGTACGAACTCTCATGAAGTCAGGAGGTAGTAGGCCAGCAAACAGTGACCACACTCCAATCAACAAGGTCAGCGAAGAATTTACATGCAGGAAGTCATCTATTTTTAATATTGCAATTGCTTTCCTGTTTTCCTTTATTCGGTATGTTACTGCAGGAGCTCCATTCCAAGAGTTTTGTTTGAATGCTTTCCTCTCCTATTTTTCTTTTTTAAATTTGGATGCAACCTGGTATTTCCAGAGAGCAAATGTTCTCCTATTATTTAAAGAAAACCAGGAGGAGGCCGGGTCATCTGTCAGGCTGAACAATGCTGGACTGATGTAGAGAGTGAAGGTCACAAAGGTTGGAGATGCTTAAGGGTCAGGCTGAAAGTGATCTCTCTTGGGGGGATGGTGTGAAAGAAGGGCTGGGTGAGCCAACCCAGTGAAGCAGGAGGTTTCTTGCCAAATTGGCAGGACTTGAAGTGAGTCCCCAGTATTCCAGCCCCCACTTCTGTCCTACCTCACCACACCCCCATGGAGCAAGAGGGAGACATTCCTTTCATACCCAAAACACTCCAAGCCCCTCTTGGCTGTATTTTCCTGGCCAATTATCTGTTATTCAGCTGAGGTTTTGTAGACTTTGCATTTTCCAAGCACCAAAATTGCAAAGTTTCCCAACTGTTTGATTATAACTCTGCAATCAACTCTGTTTGCTTTATTCTTTCATTAGCCCTTCACAGTTCCATGATCGGAACAGAGGCAAAGGCAATCAAGAGCTTTTCCTGAACACGGATTCTTTTCTTTTTGCCACACTGTGCAGCATGTGGAACTTCCCTGACCAGGGGTCAAACCCTGGCCCCCTGCAGCGGAAGCACAGAGTCTTATCCACCGGATCACCAGGGAAGTCCCAGAACACAGATTCTTTATTGTAATGCAATTAATGTTGAGCTACATCTGTGCCAGACTAAAGCAGTTCACTGGGTCCTAAATGTCCCAAACGGTCCTCCCTTTGTGGCTGAAGCACTTGGATTTGAATTGATGGACTGTTGATCATTCTTGGAGTTTACTCCTGGGTCTTCCATCGACCCCTCTGGCCTGGTTATTTCAGCTCTGCTCAAAAAGTCTCAGGGAAGGCACTCCCTCTCTGAGTAGCAGCCCTGGACTTCCTGCCCTGGCCTTGCAGATGTTTCCGTAATTTCTCCTGGAAATCTTGATGGCCCTGTGCCCCTTGCAAGTTCTAGGTTATGCCCACTCCCTCTTTCTATGTCCCTTGCTTGGTGTCTCTAAGTCATTTTCAGATGTCCAGTTTGGGCTCCTTTTTGCTGGTAGCACAGCTCTACCTATTTTTCTTGTTACTTTGGCAGACTCTTAAGGGAAATGTTTTTATAGAACAGAAAGGTGTTAAGTACACTCACCTTTCACAAAGACATTGCAATTAAGAAACACCCCTGAATTTTTTGTATTCAGAATGAATTCAAACATTCACCAATGAATCCAAATGGAATTTTGCAGTGAGTAATGCTAATGCCATATTAGAAAAGAGAACCTGTCAACGTGAAGTAATTCATTACTGATCAGAGCAGAAGCCCAACAAAGAACTCTAACCACCAGTACCATCTCCAGATCTGCAATTATGTTTTAGAGAAACAAAGCATTCCGCCTTGTAAGAGTCAAGCTAATAGTCCCTTGTTCTGGACACTCATCTCTGCTGTCTCAGGCATCCATATGCTTTGAAAAAACTATTGTATTATCTGAGCCAGAATTGGCTTATGCTGTACCTTGTTCAACAAATAATATAGGGGAGAATATATATAATAAACTATAGGCCTAAAATTGAGTAACAGGGCCAGAGAAATGTATATTATAACAAATGCAGAGTGAAGATGAGGGAACTCAAAAAATCATCAAGTTATAATAACTGAGCAGTAAATTTGCCTCAGAGCTCTCTGACGGTCAAAACAAAGAAAGAAATGTGGTCATTGGTGTGCATGCTAAGTCACTTTAGTTATGTTGACTCTGCCACCCTATGAACTGTAGCCTACCAGGCTCCTCTGCCTGTGGAATTCCCCAGGCAAGAATATTGGAGTGGGTTGCCATGCTCTTCTCCAGGGGATCTTCCTGACCCAGGGATGGAACTGTGTCTCTCCTGCATTAATAGGCAGGTTCTTTACCACTAGCACCACCTGTAAAGAACTGTAGGCATTTAAACAGATGCTTTTATCCACTAGGGGGAAAAAAAATACCCTTTCCTCAGGAAGCAAAAACTTTTTGCTTTTAGTTTTGAAGGATTTGTCTCATGGAAGGCTTCAGCACTTTCATAAAGTTATCTATTTTAGGATATATCTATGAAGTGAAATCTTGAGTAGGATGCAGAGTTTCTCTGAACAGCAGTTTTTTTATCATGTTCAATACATTTTAGGGGGTCCATTGCCCATGCCTGGGCAGACCTAAAGAGAAATCATTTTAATAAATGTATTTAAAGATTTCATGTATGAAGCAATCTGCTAGGTGCTCTGGAAATACAAAATTTTTTGAAAAAACAGATATGGTCTTTGTCCTCTGGGTCCATAGCCCAGTGAAGGGAATACATAAATACACAAATAATTCTCACACAAAGTAACTTGTTTTCTTAGCTATAAGAATACCATAGACTGAGTGGCTTAAACAACAGACATTTATTTTACATAGTTCTGGAGACTAGGAAGTTAAGATTGAGGCACCAACAGATCCAGTGTCTGGTAAGAGACTTCTTTCTGATCTGCAGGTGTTCATCTATTGTATCCTCACATAGTAGAGAGCAGAGGGACAGAAAACTCTCCTGTCTCTTCTATAAGGGCACTCATCCCATTCACGAGGGCTCCACTCTCATAACCTACTCACCTCCCAAAGTGCCCCTGCTCCTAATATCATCACATCAGGGGCTATGATTTTTTTGCCATATGAATTAGGGGGGACCCAAATATTCAATGCATGATACTTGTGTTTAAGATTGTCCTTAGGTGTGAACAACAAGCTGTTAGGTAGATTCATTTTCCAAAGAAATTTCCCATCCCTTTTTGATATAATTGTGTAAAAAGGCTGGATCCATATGTATCTGAAACTACTCACAAATGACTGTATTTACTCCCCCAGGACTTTTCCTGACTGACTTGGTAAGGAATGTGTCAGCCCCTAAACTAAGCTCTCTGGCCAACTGTGCAATACTCTCTGTAGGCCAGACTGGGGCCGGAGTGGGGTCATTGTCCCTCAGGTGAGGCGTGGGTTCTGCTACCCAAATCAAGGCTGCTGGGAAGCACAAAGCCACAAATGTCTACTCCCTGGTTTTCCCTTCTTCACACATTTCCCCTCTTTGCTAGTCTGGATAATTTAGTTTCTTCTGAGATCTTTGCAGCCCAGATTCAGTTGCTGTCTCTAACTGAGCTTAGAAAAACACAGAAGACATACAACATTCACTTTTCTTAGTGTTGGAAGAGAAACAGTTAATCATGAGGAAGCAATAGTTCTGCTCCCTTTTTTGGCTAAAGCAACTTAATTTGTAAAATATTTCCAATCACCTCACTGCTGTTACCCAGGGAGCTAGGTGGAAAGCCTCCAGTATTTGTGTAATTCTTTAAATCCTGCCCTCCTATTAGCCACTAAACCCTGCTCGGGTCACTTGACCCCAGAGGAGCAAGACTGAAAACCAAGACATCCACACTAAGAGCCTCACTGAGAAAAAATCATCAGCTCTTGATATGAATTATGGCATAAGTCAGAGGAGCAGTCTCACACATATCCTGGTCAGGCTTGAGGGCCGTGTCTTTGACGTATGTTCCTTTACTTCTCCCAACCTGAACCGGATGTCTGATCTTATTCCTTGTCCCACTCCAAGTGTGGGAGGGCAGGCAGCTGGATGAAGCTCATGAGGGGAGATATGCCTCTCCACTCAGACTGCACAATGCTGGCCTGACTCTCCATCAGTCCAGGGAATGTAGGAACAGGGGCGTGTGCATGCTTGCTTGGTTGCTCAGTCATGTCTGACTCTTTGCGACCCCATGGACTGTAGCCTAACAGATTCCTCTGGCAGGGCAAGGACTCCATGTAGTGATCACTTGTCCATGGAATTCTTCAGGCAAGAACACTGGAATGGGTTGCCATTCCCATCTCCAGGGGATCTTCCTGACCCTGGGATCGAACCTGGGTCTCCTGCATTGCAGGTGGATTCTTTACCATCTGAGCCAGGAATAGGGGCACAGATGGTGTGAAATAATAGAACTTAAACATCATTTTTTGTCCCAAAGCCAGTCTGCAGTGCGCATGGAATGTCATCACTGCAGTGCATGCTTGCACTGTGTTAGCCATTGAACATATTATATGTATGTACAGTGTACAAAACAGACTTACCTTCCTAAGTCTGGTAGGTTACGAATCACTTTTTCCTCATCTCCAAAAATCAGTTGAAAATATGCCCTGAAAATATCCCTTTTGAACCTCAAATTCAACATATCTATGAGAATTTGCTATAACCAAAATCTCAGAATCATCTTTGTCATCTCCATTTCCTGTTCTCCATCTAATTATGTATCAATCTGCTTATCTGTATCAACCTCTCCTCCCCTCAGAAAATATCTCCTGAGCTCCTCCTGTGCAACTGGCACTGGGCAAGGTCCTGAGTATAAGACAGGGAAAAAGAGCATTCAAGGTCTCTCCCTCATGAAGGCTCCCATCCAATAGAGGAGATAGATGTTACTCAAATCATCATAGACACAAATAATGAATGATAACCAGGACAAATGCTAAAAAAGAAGTAAGCTCAGTTGATACTTATTTCACAAGAAGCATCCTGAGTTTATTTTTCACTTTTGAGTTTATTTGTTCTTTCCCTTCACCATGGCCATCTGCCTTGAGCAGGGCTTATAATCTCAAGTCCATACCTCTGCAGTAAACCTTCTGTTCTCTTCCTCTACTCAGCACGATGTGAGGACTCCTCACTGCTGACACACTTTGGACCTTTTTGCCTGGGTGTCTCATTCCTAAATGGTCCTTCCTATTTGAGCCGGTCACCATTGTTATGTCTACCACTCTTTAAGATCCAGAAAATGCAAATGAACTTATTTACGAAACAGAAATAGACTCACAGACATAGAACACACACTTATGGTTACCAAAAGGGAAGAGGGAAAATCCTAACTTCAGGATTAAAATATACACATTGCTATATATGGAGTGGAAAACCAATGAGAACCTACCGTATAACTCAGGGAACTATACTCAATATCTTGTAATCTATAACTGAAAAGAAACTAAAAATGTATAGAATGCCAAAGGATGCTTGAATTACTGCACAATTGCACTCATCTTACACACTAGTAAAGTGATGCTCAAAATTCTCCAAGCCAGACTTCAGCAATACATGAACCGTGAACTTCCAGATGTTCAAGCCGGTTTTAGAAAAGGCAGATGAACCAGAGATCAAATTGCCAACATCTGCTGGGTCATTGTAAAAGGAAGAAAGTTCCAGAAAAACATCTACTTCTGCTTTATTGACTATGCCAAAGCCTTTGACTGTGTGGATCACAATAAACTTTGGAAAATTCTGAAAAAGATGGGAATACCAGACTACCTGACCTGTCTCTTGAGAAACCTGTATGCAGATCAGGAAGCAACAGTTAGAACTGGACATGGAACAACAGGCTGGTCCCAAATCGGGAAAGGAGTATGTCAAGGCTGTAAATTGTCACCCTGCTTATTTAAGTTATATGCCGACTACATCATGAGAAATGCTGGGCTAGAAGAAGCACAAGCTGGAATCAAGATTGCCAGGAGAAATATCAATAACCTCAGATATGCAGATGACACCACCCTTATGGCAGAAAGTGAAGTGGAAGTAAAGATCCTCTTGATGAAAGTGAAAGAGGAGAGTGAAAAAGTTGGCTTAAGGCTCAACATTCAGAAAACTAAGATCATGGCATCCGGTCCCATTACTTCATGGGAAATAGATGGGGAAACAGTGGAAACAGTGTCAAAGTTTATTTTTCTGGGCTCCAAAATCATTACAGATGGTGACTGCAGCCATGAAATTAAAAGACGCTTACTCCTTGGAAGGAAGGTTATGACCAACCTAGACAGCATATTGAAAAGCAGAGACATTACTTTGCCAACAATGATCAGTCTAGTCAAGGCTATGGTTTTTCCAGTAGTCATGTATGGATGTGAGAGTTGGACAGTGAAGAAAGCTGAGCACCAAAGAACTGATGCTTTTGAACTGTGGTGTTGGAGAAGACTCTGGAGAGTCCCTTGGACTGCAAGAAGATCCAACCAGTCCATCCTAAAGGAGATCAGTCCTGGGTGTTCATTGGAAGGATTGATGTTGAAACTGAAACTCCAATACTTTGGCCACCTGATGTGAAGAGCTGACTCATTGGAAAAGACCTTAATGCTGGGAAGGATTGGGGGCAAGAGGAGAAGGGGATGACAGAGGATGAGATGGCTGGATGCCACCACTGACTCGATGGACGTGGGTTTGGGTAGACTCCGGGAGTTGGTGTTGGACAGGGAGGCCTGGCATGCTGCGATTCATGGGGTCCCAAAGAGTCAGACACGACTGAGTGAATGAACTCAACTGAACTGATACATAAATATGGGCTTCCTGGCTAGCTCAGTTGGTAAAGAATTTACCTGCAATGCAGGAGACCCTGGTTTGATTCCTGGACCTTGAAGTTCCCCTGGAGAAGAGATAGGCTACTCACTCCAGAATTCTTTGGCTTCCCTGGTGGCTCAGATGGTAAAGAATCTGCCTGCAATGCAGGAGACCTGGCTTTGATTCCTGGGTTGGGAAGATCCCCTGGAGGAGAGCATGGCAATCCACTCAAGTTTATTCTTGCCTGGAGAATCCCCATGGACAGAGGAGCCTGGCAGGCTACAGTCCATGAAGTCTCAAAGAGTCGGACATGACTGAGCAACTAAGCACAGCAGAGCATATACATGGATCATTTTGCTTCTACCTGAAACTGACACAACATTTTAATCAGCTAGGTTTGAATAAAAATTTTTCAAAAAAGACCCAGAAGAAGTGTGATCCTATCATCTCTAGCCAGTATTGGACTCCTCCATCTCCCTCCAAGGCGCTGTCCTTGTCCTCATCACTTTGGTGGTACACCTCACACACCACAGTCACTTGTGTGTATCTTCTCACCCATGTGTGTGCAAATGCCTTCAGGGTAAGGACTCCATGTAGTGATCACTTGTCATAATTTTGGCTCTACCAGCCTCTAAAATCCCTTTCCATGTTTTGGGAATTGAGTGTTTGTTAAAGACTTAACCCATATCCTACAGCAGAAGTTCCTAGGCATTCATGTTCCCAGAAGTCTTCATTGTTAAGGTTCGGAGATGTGACTGTGTTTTTCCAAATGAAAAGCTAATGATGCAGACGAGCAAGGATATCAAAGATGCTCTCTGGTGGAGGCTGCATCCCAGCAGTGGTGATGTGCTGCTGGCATTTTCTTGTGCCCATGATGGTGCAGTCAATGGTGACAATTTCCTTACCAGATTGGGTCTGTGAAATGACTTTAGAATTTGTCCCTGTTGGCATAGCCATGTGTCTCCAGGATTCTGTGAGCTACTCAATATCCTGCTATAAACTCCTTCCTGCTTAACTCAGCTGCAGTCTGTCTTAACCTCCAAGGATAGTCACACAGAGCCTCAGTCATGGTAAGAACTTTGTAAATGTTTGTTGAATAAATGCATGAACCTATTATTACTAGCTGTATTAGCCTACAACTGTGCTTCCCCATCCAGAAATGAGCTAACAACTCCTATCCCAAAAGGATGTTGTAAGAACTGGATGAGATCATGTATGCACAGCAGCTAGGACATGGTACATAAATAATAAAGAGGAGTTTGGGGGTGGAAATAGGGACCTGATGATGATAACAATAGATCGATGAACACTCCATGCTTTTATAGAAGGAGAGAATTTGAAAAAGTTCTGTGTGTCAGGGACATGTGCTGAACTTCTAAACTTGTTTCATGTCATCCATATTTAAACATGGGTTGTCTTAGTGTTTCCACAAAATCTGAGGGTTGTATGCCCGGGCTTGGCACCTGGCAGGACCAGTGAATGCAAATCTGTGTGAAAGCTGAGAGTGTACTGTGAAGCAAGTGTTTCTTTTGACATCATGACATCACCTCAAGAGCCTCAGAAAAAGCCAGCCTTTGACTCAGGAATCTAAGGAAGTAAACCAAGGTTTCAGTTCAGTTGCTCAGCCTTGTCCGACTCTTTGCGACCCCATGGATTGCAGCATGCAAGGCTTCCCTGTCCATCACCAACCTCCTGAGCTTGATCAAATTCATGTCCATCCAGTCAGTGATGCCGTGATTAAAGAACACCAAATCTTGAACTAAAAGTCTTTTTCAAAGAACCAGAGCACCACTTGCAGGACAACAGAGGAACTTGTAGAGTGAAAGAGACATCAGGCAACCCTGTTGCCTGACCCCTGCAAGAAAAAGAAATCAAGAGTTCAAGCAAATAGCATATTGAGACTAGCTTCCAGTTGACCCAACAGTGAGAAAGCAAAAGCAGGCCAGCTCTGAAACCAGTTGCTGAAAGCAAAGGACAATCTTTAAAAAAAATTGTGACTTGGCAAAGACTGTTGATCCAGTCTTTGATCCACATCTTTCCTTTATACCTCTACACCACTGATGATTACAGTGCTCACATTTTCATACTCAGGGTCAATGTTTTTGATGTTTTGTTCCTCATGAATTTTTTTGGTAGTAAATTTGACTTTTAAAAAATGCAGTATTTAAATATTTATTTTGATTGCTGAGTTTTGGGGAATTCCCCCTCAGTTTTTCTCCTCAGTTGCTTCACCTTGGTCCAGGCTTGGTTCATGCCAGATTGTAGTTCACAAATATTCCCACATAGGATCACATCCATTCTTCATGGCAACCCAACAAGAAGGTAATGCTAGCTCCATTTTACAGTGAAACAAAATGAGCCACAGGGAGATTCAGTGTCTTGCCTAGCTTCATGGAGCTAATTGAAAATTTTCACTTGTTCAAGTCAAATTTGAACACCAGCTGCATTCTAACTACAGGGATATAACTGCAGTCTAGGACAATAGACGAGGGACAGCATAGGGAATCAGGTATTACTGGATTGAAACATATAAAATTAAAGAAGCATTATAATTGAAACTGAGATAACTGTATATTTAAAGCAGAATGACTGTAAGGTTGAAAGGAATTACTTTCCAAGGAGTACATGACACGTGCCTCTTAGAAAGTCACATTGAATGAAATGTTTCCATAATACTCTCTTCTCCAAAGAAATATCTCTCTCTACAAATTCTTCAAGTCATCAGCTCTGCTTGGCATGCAAGCCAGTTCAAAACCCTACTTGTGCTCTCCTGCTCCATAATAGCAACCTGCTTTAAGTATTCATTTCTTCCTTCATTAAAACCAGGAATTGGTTTCCCTTGGATACACACGGTCAAAGCCACTTTTAATTAAATTTCTGAGAAACTTGGCAGAATGAAGGAAAAACATTTGACTAGCCAGACAGTCTTCATGAGAACAATATCCATAAGTTCGACAGAAAATTGTTTTAATTAATTTATAATTACAGCTCATTCTCACTCACATGCTTATCTACAGAGAACTTTTAGAAGCACATAGGCAAGAATCTGAAAAAACTCCAGCCAGCTGAATTTACGTCACAGGGAGAAACACCCCTGAAGAGCCTTTGCAGCACAGACTTCAGCTTTGAGTGTATTCAGGAAGACAGGACTCCCTTTCAAGTGCTTGCTGTGCAGTTTCAAAAGCACAGCATTTTCGAAAGGGAAACTGGTGGATGAATCTGCCATGGGAAACCTCAGAAGAAGGACTCATGAACTCTTTCATGTGTGTGCTTTCAGTCTGAGTTTTAGTGATACTAAGAGAGCTCAGTAATATTGGTAGTCTCCTTGTAGTCCAATTTTTATTGCAGAGACAGGATGCATGAGAAAGTATTTTTTTCCCCAAGAGAAATGGTTGTGATAGGGATCCTCTCTTCAGACATCTCTCAGGAATTCAATGTTATTAAACACTCTTGAAAAACATAATTAAATCTTCCCAAAGGGAAATGCTGTCTATATTAAATGTCCCCAGTGAACTGTTCATTATGTATTTAGTAAACAGATAATGATTGATGATTCAGGCAGTGTTCCAGGATTAGGGATACAGCAGTGACAGAGGCCAGAAACCCTGGCCTTCTTGAAGCTTCCATTCTAAGTGAGACTATAAGAAGACAAACAAATGACTAGTAAAATTTCAAGTACTGATGAAAAATAGTATTAGGAGCAGAGAATGGCAATTGACAAGGTGGTAGGGGCAGTCTATTGTAGATGGGATGTCCAGGGAAGACCTTTTCAAGGACATTTGAGCAAATGCCTGAGTGGTGCGAGTGGGCAAGCCATGTGGGAATCTAGGGAAAGGGACTTCTCGATGGAAGGACCTTCTAGAATGTGAACTCAATGAAAATAGAAACTTTGTTTTGTTCACCAAATCCCCAGATATAATGCTTGCCACATAAACATTTCATGCATCCTTACTGAATTTTTGCTGGTGCAAAAGCCTTAATGTGGGAACCACTGAAAAAAGCAACACAGCCAGTGTAGCTGGAGCTGAGGGAGCAGAGAAAGGGTTAGATATGAGGTTATCCTGGCATTGTCACACTTAGAGCCTCAAAAGGGCCTAGTTTCAACAGATAAATTATATGGTCACTTTCCTAATAGACTATGATAATGAACTGGGATGTCATTTGTGATGGGAAAACAGTAGAACATTTTCGGTAGGTGAGTAATGTTACAGTGCTATTTCCTTTGTTAAAAAAGATATTTTCACTATGTTCCTATTAGAATGGCCAAAATCTAGGACACTGACAACGTCAAACACTGGTGAATATGTGTAGCAATAGGGGCTCTCATTTGTTGCTGGAGAACATGTAAAATACTATGGGCACCTTAGAAAATAGCTTCGTGGTTTCTTACAAACTAAACATACTCTCACCCAAAAGTGTGTACTTTTGGGTATTTATCAAAAGGATTTGAAAACTTATGTTAACATGAAGACCTGCACAAAGATTTTTTTCAGCAACTTCATTCACAATGACCAAAACTTGGCAGTAGCCAAACTGTCCTTCATGAATATAAATGAATAAATAAACTTTGATACATCCAGAGAATGGAATATTATTTAGCACTAAAAAGAAACCATTGAGCCATGGAAAGACATGGAGGAATGTTAAATGTGTCAGTCCAGTTACTCAGTCGTGTCTGACTCTTTGTGACCCCATGGACTGCAGCATGCCAGGCTTCTCTGTCCATCACCAACTCCTGGGGCACACTCAAACTCATGTCCTTTGAGTCGGTAATGCCATCCAACCATCTCATCCTCTGTTGTCCCCTTCTCTTGCCTTCACTCTTTCTTCAGGGTTTTTTCAAATGAGTCAGTTCTTCGCATCAGGTGGCCAGTGTATTGGAGTTTCAGCTTCAGCATCAGTCCTTCCAGTGAATATTCATGGTTGATTTCCTTTAGGATAGACTGGTTTATCTCCTTACTGTCCAAGGGACTCTCCAGCACCACACTTAAAAAGCATCAATTCTTCAGCACTCAGCCTTCTTTGTGGTTCAACTCTCATATCCACACATGACTACTGGAAAAACCAGAGCTTTGACTATACAGACATTTGTGAGTAAAGTAATGTCTCTGTTTTTAATATGCTGTCTAGGTTGGTCATAGCTTTTCTTCCAAGGAGTTAGCATCTTTTAATTTCATGGCTGCAGTCACCATCTGCAGTGATTTTGGAGCCCCCCAAAATAAAGTCTGTCACTGTTTCCACTGTTTCCCCATCTATTTCCCATGAAGTGACAGGACCGGATGACATGATCTTAGTTTTCTGAATGTTGAGTTTTAAGCCAACTTTTTCACTCTCCTCTTTCATTTAAATCAAGAGGATCTTTAGTTCTTCACTTTCGGCTGTAAAGATTGTGTCATCTGCATATCTGAGGTTATTGATAATTCTCCCCACAATCTTGATTCCAGCTTGTGCTTCATCCAGCCCAGTGTTTCACATGATGTACTCTGCATAAAAGTTAAATAAGCAGGGTGACAATATACAGCCTTGACATACTCCTTTCCCGATTTGGGACCAGTCTATTGTTCCATGTCCAGTTCCATGTTGCTTCCTGATCTGCATACAGATTTCTCAGGAGGCCGTTCAGGTGGTCTGGTATTCCCATCTCTTTCAGAATTTTCCACAGTTCATTGTGATCCACACAGTCAAAGGCTTTGGTGTAGTCAATAAAGCAGAAGTAGATGTTCTTCTGGAACTCTCTTGCTTTTTCAATGATCCAACAGATGTTGGCAATTTGATCTCTGGTTCCTTTGCCTTTTCTAAATCCAGCTTGAACATCAGGAAGTTCATGGATCATGTACTGTTGAAGCCTGGCTTGGAGGATTTTGAGCATTACTTTGCTAGTGTGTGAGATGAGTACAATTGCGAGGTAGTTTGAACATTCTTTGGCATTGCCTTTCTTTGAGATTGGGATGAAAACTAACCTTTTCCAGTCCTGTGGCCACTGCTGAGTTTTCCAAATTTGCACATATTGAGTGCAGCACTTTCACAGCATCATCTTTTACAATTTGAAATAGCTCAACTGGAATTCCATCACCTCCACTAGCTTTGTTCGTAGTGATGCTTCCTAAGGCCCATTCGACTTCACATTCCAGGATGTCTGGCTCTAGGTGAGTGAGTGATCATACCACTGTGATTATCTGGGTCATGAAGATCTTTTTTGTATAGTTCTTCTGTGTATTTTTGTCACCTCTTCTTAATATATTCTGCTTCTGTTAGGTCTATACAATTTCTATCCTTTATTGTGCCCTTCTTTGCGTGAAATGTTCCCTTGATATCTCTAATTTTCTTGAAGAGATCTCTAGTCTTTCCCATTCTATTATTTTCCTCTGTTTCTTTGCACTGATCATTGAGGAAGGCTTTCTTATCTCTCCTTGCTATTCTTTGAAACTCTGCATTTAAATGGGTATATCTTACCTTTTCTCCTTGGCCTTTAGCTTCTCTTCTTTTCTCAGCTATTTGTAAGGCCTCCTCAGACAAACATTTTGCATTTTTTCATTTCTTTTTCTTAGAGATGGTCTTGATCCCTGCCTCCTGTACAATGTCATGAACCTCCATCCATAGTTCTTCAGGCACTCTGTCTATAAGATCTATTCCCTTGAATATATTTATCACTACCACTGTATAATCATGAGGGATTTGATTTAGATCATACCTGAATGGTATAGTGGTTTTCCCTACTTCCTTCAATTTAAGTCTGAATTTGGAAATAAGGAGTTCATAATCTGAGCCACAGTCAGCTTCCAGTCTCGTTTTTGCTGACTTATAGAACTTCTCCATCTTTGGTTGCAAAGAACATAATCAATTTGATTTCAGTATTGACCATCTGGTGATGTCCATGTGAGGAGTCTTCTCTTGTGTTATTGGAAGAGGGTGTTTGCTATGACCAGTGCATTCTCTTGGCAAAACTCTGTTAGCTTTTGCCCTGCTTCTTTCTGTACTCCAAGGCCAAATTTGCCTGTTATTCCAGGTATCTCTTGACCTCCTACTTTTGAATTCCAGTCCCCTATAATGAAAAGAACTTCTTTTTTGGGTGTTAGTGCTATAAGGTCTTGTAGATCTTCATAGAATCATTCAGCTTCAGCTTCTTCAGCATTACTGATCGAGGTATAGTGGATTAGTGTGATATTGAATGGTTTGCCTTGGATACAAACAGAGATCATTCTGTCGTTTTTGAGATGCACCCAAGTACTGCATTTTGGACTCTTTTGTTAACTATGATGGCTGCTCCATTTCTGCTAAGGGGTTCTTGCCCCTAATAGTAGATATAATGGTCATCTGAGTTAAATTCACCCATTCCAGTCCATTTTAGTTCACTGATTCCTAAAATGTCGATGTTCACTCTTGCCATCTCCTGTTTGACCACTTCCAATTTACCTTGATTCATGGACCTCACATTCCAGGTTCCTGTGCAGTATTGTTCTTTATAGCACTGGACTTTACTTCCATCACCAGTCACATCCACAACTGGGATGTGACTTTGGCTCTGTCTCTCTGTTAAATGCGTATTGCTAACTAAAAGATGCCAGTCTGAGAAGTTTCCATACTATATGATCCTGACTCTATGACATCCCAGAAAAGGCAAAACCATGATACGGTAAAAGGATCAGTGGTTACCCGAGATTATAGTGGGGTAAGGGAGATAAACAGGCAGGGCACTGAAGATTTTTAGGACAATGAATATTCTCTGTATGATACTATAATGATGGATACATATCATTATATATTTCTCCAAATCCATAGAATGTACAATGCCAAGGTTGAACCAGAATGTAAATGATGAACTTTGAGTGATTAAGATATGTCAGTGTATGTTCATCAGTTGGTACATCAACATGTACCATCAGTGTGGTATATCAGCAAATGTACCACTCTGACTGGGGATGCTGATGGTGGGGGAGGCTATGCATGTGTAGAGGTGAGAGTATGTGGAACAAACTCTGCATTTTCTGCTCAGTTTTGCTGTGAACCCAAAGCTTCTTTTAAAAAATCTTTAAAAATATTAGTGAGGCCAATATAGCTATATTTTCATCATCTATAGTATGACAATGATAAGACACTATTAAGAAAGTTTTACCTCCAGGAAAGCAAAGATGATTGAAAATCAGAAAATCAATCAGTGTAACTTACCACATCAATAGACTATAAGAGAAAAACTATACAATTATTGTAGCAGAACCAGAAAAAGCACCGGTACAATTTAATAATTATGTATGTTTAAAAATAAAAATTCTTAGAAAACCAGATCTGGAAGGAAATACCTTGATTTTATAAAGGTCATATGCTAAGTGTCTACAGAAAACATTATTCTTGGTAGAGAAATTCTAGAGGAATTCCTTCTAAGACTAGAAACAACACAGGATGCTCGCTGTCACTATTATTGCTTAACTTAATACTGGAGGTCCTGAGCAATGCACTGTAAGGAAAGAAATTGAATCAAAGGCCAAAGGGTTTGGAGGGAAACAAAATAATTTTCATTTGCCACAGACAAGATCATCTATATAATAATATAAAACTATTAGAATAATCAACCATTTATTAAAATGAATAAAAGTTCAATAAGGTTGTCAGATATAACTTAAAAAATCAGTAGCATTTCTCTACAGCAGTAGCAACTAGTTATTAAACATATTTTAAAAACTAAGATATACTTCAAAACAAAAACAAAAATGACAAAATACCTAGGGATTAGTTTATCAAAGAACATTTAGTGACCTCTCTGGTATACAAGTATGTAATATTCATCTTACAGACTATTCATCAAGCTGTAAAAATAAATGTGTAGAGTGAGAGTGTTAGTCGTTCAGTTGTGTCTGACTCTTTGCAGTCCCATGGACTGTATTCTATCAGGTTCCTCTGTTCAAGGGATTCTCCAGGCAAGAATACTGGAGTGGGTTGCCATTCCCTTCTCCAGGGGATCTTCCTGACCCAGGGATTGACCCTGGGTCTCTTGCATTACAGGCAGATTCTTTACTGTCTGAGCCACCAGGGAAGCCCCAAAGTGAAGTGAGAGTGTTAAATACATAAGTTAAAAAAAAAAGGACTAGCTTAGAACATTCTGAAGAGAAAAAAATAACGGGAAAACTAGACTCTCTAGAAATTTGGAAGTATTATTAAGCAACAGTTACTGAAATAATTTGATGAAGAAACATATACTTAGAGTCTCAGTGGAGAAAATATGAAACTCTATTAACTTATATAAATATGACAAGAGTAAATGAATAGTTATTCCATACCCTTGAATGGGATAACTTAATATAATAAAGATGTCAGTTCTTAGCAAAGAAAACTATAAATTGAATGAGATCCCAATGAAAACCCAGCTAGATTTTCCTTTTAGAAATCCAATAATTCAATGTAGATTTGATAAGAAAGTTTAAGGATTTGTGAGTAACCAAGTCAACTTTGAAAAAGAAGAGCAAAGGGTGGGGAAATGAGGGATTGCTTTACCACAAAGTCATAGTTATAAAAATAGAACACATCTGATCAAAGTACAAATAGACCAGTAAAACACAACTTGAGACTCTGAGACAGAGCTGCATTCTTGTCTAACACCACAACATGGATGGACTCTAGCTAGTTTAAGACCTAAATATACGAAGGGCAAAATAGAAAGTTAATAGAAGGGGTTGTCTTTTCTCCATTGTATATTCTTGCCTCCTTTGTCAAAGATAAGGTGTCCATAGATGCGTGGATTTATCTCTGGGCTTTCTATTCTGTTCCATTGATCTATATTTCTGTCTTTGTGCCAGTACCATACTGTCTTAATGACTGTGGATTTGTAGTATAGCCTAAAGTCAGGTAGGTTGATTCCGCCAGTTCCATTCTTCTTTCTCAAGATTGCTTTGGCTATACGAGGTTTTTTGTATTTCCATACAAACTGAGAAGGTCTACTGAAGAAGACCTCTGGTAGCTTGATAGGAATTGCATTGAATCTATAGATTGCTTTAGGTAGTATACTCATTTTCACTATATTGATTCTTCCAATCCATGAGCACGGTACATTTCTCCATCTGTTTGTGTCCTCCTTGATTTCTTTCATCAGTGTTCTATAGTTTTCTATATACAAGTCTTTTGATTCTTTAGGTAGAAATACTCCTAAGTATTTTATTCTTTTTGTTTCGATGGTGAATGGGATTGTTTCCTTAATTTCTCTTTCACCTTCTTTTTTAATAAGGTTTTTGGCTGAGAGTATTGCTGGTCATAATAAAGATAATTTTGCAATGTGTGGCCAAAAGGCTAACTTCTTGCTGGTGGGACAGAAACTCAAGTATCATGTAGCGGCCCCTGGAACCTCCCTTAGGATGCAGGCATGCCCTCTTATC
>ML662436.1:2341700-2362607 GCA_007570785.1 Antilocapra americana
AGCCACTATGGAAAACAGTGTGGAGGTTCCTTAAAAAGCTGCAAATAGACCTGCCATATGACCCGGCAATCCCACTGCTGGGCATATACACCGAGGAAACCAGAATTGAAAGAGCCACGTGTACCCCAGTGTTCATCGCTGCATTGTTTACAATAGCTAAGACATGGAAACAACCTAGATGCCCATCAACTGATGAATGGATAAGAAAGCTGTGGTACATATACACAATGGAATATTACTCAGCATTAAAAAAAAATTCATTTGAAGCAATTCTACTCAGATGGACGAAACTGGAGCCCATTATCCAGAGTGAAGTAAGCCAGAAGCAAAAACAACAATACAGTATATTAACGCATATATATGGAATTTAGAAAGACAGTAACGAGAACCCAGCATGCGAGACAGCAAAAGGAACGCAGATGTATAGAATAGACTCGTGGACTTTGTGGATGAGGGTAAGGGTGGGATGATGTGGGAGAAGGGCATTGAAGCATGTTAATTGTCATGTGTCTAATCAATCGCCAGCCCAGGATTGATGCTCGGGACTGGTGCAGCGAGATTTCCCGGGGGGGAGGGAGGAGGGAGGGGGGTTCCGGAGGGGGCGGGGAAGAAAGTTAATAGAAGATACATTTTTGTGTGTGTGACTAGGAAATGGAAACAAAATTCTTAAACAAAACCCCCAAAATACAAACTATGAGTACAAACCGAACCATGGATGGATTTGATTGCTCCACGGAAAAGTTTTTCTGTTCAATGAAAATAACCATGGACCAAGGTAAGAGATGGAGAACAGGTAGGGAATTCGTTAATTCTAATAGAAATTCAGTCAGGGACTTTACTGCTGGTCCAGTGGGTAAGACTTAGTGCTCCCAAGGCAGGGGACCCACGTTGGATCCCTGGTTGGGAAGCTAGATCCTGTCTATTGCAAGTAAGGAGTCCACATATTGCAATGAAGATCCTGAGAGCTGCAACTAAGACCCAGAGTAGTCAAAATAAATAAATGAAGAATAAAAAAAAGAAACTCAATCAGAGGGAGAAAAAAAAAAACACTTGCTATATAAAGAAGAAAAAGCATAAAATGATATCCAGTCTGTGATGAGGTGCTCAGAGTCACTGAGGTTTGCAAAAAAAAAAAAAAAAAAAAAAAGGATATTAAAACAAAATCTCTCACTTTACCCAAACGGGATTAGCACAATTTATGAATTGGGAGCTCACGCTGAGTGTTGTGGAGAGGTGGAGATGTAAAGATATTTATTTCCTACTGGTGGCCCTGGAGACTGCCACAGTCGGGGTGGCTAGCCGCCTGCCCTATTTGGTCCAGTCAAGACTAGTATATCCGATGACCCAGCCATCCTGCTGGGAAAGCCTGTCATCCTGTTGACAAAGGTCCTTAAGGGGATGTCTAGGAAGGTGTTCGTTGTTTTTCACCTTCAGGTGGAGGCCATCTGGGGTCCCTCACTAGAAGAATGGAGAAGCATTTGTAGTGGATATTCTCTAGGGAGTAAGCAGCAGTTAACCAAGGCTTCATATATAATTAGCAACATGAAGAGAACTTTGAATCAGAATGCTGAGAGAAAAAATGAGAAAGAGACTGAGTCTGCACTGTACTGCAGACAGTGCGATACAATTTGTGTACGTTGAAAATACCTGTATAGGAGACAACAGTATATTTTTTTCCACAGGAAATACATAATTTTTTACACCCCAGAAAGGTCTGGAAACAAGCCTTGCATAGATAGATGGTGATGAGGCATCATGAGCTGAGGATTTGGGTTTGAGATCTAATGTGGAATTTACAAAAGAAGGGAGGGAGGGAGGAAGGCAGGAAGCAATGAAATTGGAAAATGACTCTGATCCAGGCCTTCCTGCTGAGCCAGTCAGTGTCTGGTGAGGCTGTTGGATCAAGGGTGTTCCTCAAAGAGGGTGATCCAAGGCCTTACCATATGAGGCTGGCCTCAAGAAAGTTGCTTATTTTAGAGATCATTGAAAGAGGGGTATTTACGGGAGATCTATCTACGGGCTTCCCAAGTGGCACAGTTGGTAAAGAATCTGCCTGCCAATGCATGAGATGCAAGAGATGTGGGTTCAGTCCCTGGGTCAGGAAGATCCCCTGGAGAAGGGAATGGCAACCCACTCCAGTATTCTTACCTGGAAAACTCCATGGACAGAGGAGCCTGGCGGGCTACAGTTCATGGGGTTGCTGACAGCCACACACGACTGAGCACACGTATTCTATCCATGGAAAAGTCCAGCCAGAAGAGCAGTGCAGAGACCAGGTGGCCAGAGGTGGCTGAGCAGGGTGGGAATCCTGTTTACTAGTCAGGTGCCTGAAGCATTGTGGTTTCTGCACAGCTGGGAATAAAGATGCGTGCAGAGTGACCCTATGAGAGCCAGTCAGAGTGTCGAGAGATACAGGAAAGACACTTCTGGACCAAGTCTGCTGATGGTGAGGGCACTCACCGTTCACCATCCATGGTGCTGGCAGCCCACACTGGTTTGAAGGGTCCCAAACTGGCCGGATATATTTGCACTGAAAGGTATATTGTAGATATAATAATTCCAAGTGAATTAAAAATGTAAAGTAAGATCCACAGGAGCAGAGTTCAGGGAACTAAGTGGTAGTAAAATAATTAGTAAGGTTGTACCTGTACTGAAACATTTCCCTAAAGGGCCTGAAAACCTTGCAAAGCTCAAGGTAATGCATTGAAATAATTCTGATATGTAAATGTTTATAGCCAATCTCTGTATGTTTTGACTTTTCTATAAAGAAAACCACTCCTAAATATTACTTTTAAGCCTCCTTTTAAGTATCTCTATTTATCACTTTTGTTCCAGAAGCAGAGGCTTTAAAATTTTTCTTAACTCAGATTCCTATATTCTAGGCTGGGTAGTCCTTAATAAATAATTTAAATTATTCATGCTGCTGGTCTTTAAGGAGCAGTAAGCACTCAGCATGTCACCATGGAAACCAGCGTACTCACTATCAGGCTCTTTCAATCTCCTCCTTCTAAAATCCTCCTGCTGATTTGACCACTGAGGACTGGAGACCCAGATTGTAGCTGGGATGAATTCCAAATATAAGTCAATGTTCTCAAGAGTCTCAAAATGTCCTTCAGGGATGCCTGTACATATCAGAAAGGGAGTAACCACGGATCCCTTAAACAGACTTTTCTTCTTGCCATGACATGGTGAGAAATATCTTATCCATGCCCACACCTTTCTAGTCTACCTTTTCAGGATAGATATGGATACTCAGTATGAGAACCTCTGGGGCTCTGTCTTCAGTCGGATTCCTTTACAGCACACTCGGCACAGGGAGCAGGCAGAATTGGAGAGAGAGCATGGCAACTCTCAGAGTGGAAATGGAGATGCTTCTTAAGGAACTCACTAGTAACATCACTTACTCTAACACTCCAAGCTAGCTTTAATGAAATACAGTGCTCAATTTTGTGTAAGATGTTAAAAATTCTTCCCTGTGCAACTACGTGACTAATAGGCCCCCACCCCCTTTTTTCCCCCCCCCCCCCCGCCCCATCAGACTCTTCACGCCTCACCCACCCCTGCAGGATGGGTGTCAGAGATGGATGGGGTGGTCTGGCGCACAGATCACCACCCATGGCCCAACACAAGGGCCTGGCCTACAGGAGGGGTTTAGCAAAAACTTGTTGAATGAATAAGTGATTAACACCTGGCTGACTCTCTTAAATGGGTTGTTGATACTGTAGTTCTCAGACTTCTAGATTTCTCACGCCAGTGTCAATCTCCACAAAACACATTTCAGGACTCACACGATGGTGCCACATATTGGAGGTGTCAGGATTCACAACAAAACAGCAAAATGACACACAAACAGCTCTATGGTGACCACCTCACAGAGGAAGGCTTTTCTTCAATTTTAGAAAGGTAGAAATCTAACCTAAGGATAAGAGCAAATTTTAAAAAGTTTAACATATTTAACTTACTGAAAATTTTTTACAGTGTCCTTCTTTTCCTCACAGATCAGTGAAACCTTAGCATGAATCAAATTCTTAGGTCAGCGTTTGGAAACCAGATATAAATAACCTGCTTGCTTAAAATATTATCAACAATAAATCATTTTTTTCCTTTTTTATTCTCTGCCTAGTGTCTTGCTGACTTCTGGTGTTCAATATCAAAAATATTTTCCACTCCTTTTGCATATAATAAATGAAATCTACACTCCTCTCCCCTATAATTTACCTGTTTGCCTGAAATACTTTCAGTTGTAACTATTTCTTTGATTTTTCTTTTTGGCCTGTGATATCAAATTCTTGCTATTTTATGGCTCTAAGAGTTAAGGTTCCCTCTTATCTTTGTCATCTTTAAGACTTATTGCTAACATCTGGTATTCTCACAATTCCTTTAATTCAAGGAGCTTAACGTGCTTTCCATAGTACCTCTAATCCTCTGATATAGCATTCTTCTATTAACAGAGAGGGAGGCAGGCATTCTGTATCAAGGCTCAGATCTAGTGATTTGGGTGTTGACTTTTTTTTTTTAACAATTTCTTCCAGGTTGCAAGCCTCTCCTTAGAGACTATGAAGTTGAGTGAAAGGTTGAGGTTGCTTGGGGAGACTCTTGAATATGAACTCCTGACTCCATTGTCCAAAGGCGTTGCTACCTTTACAAAACAACTTGGCTGAAGGGGCCTGGGAGAGTGTCCTTCCAGTGGTCCACATCACTGTAAATGTGACTGTCTACAAGAAAGCATTTGCTGTAAACCGAAGATATATATTGTTCATTATAGGGAAAAGATACCATGAAAGCTATTATCCCCTTCAATCAACTCACTTTCATGAAAACTGTATTCAGAGTTTTGTTTTTCCTGGAAAGGGTGAACCTTCCCTAACTGGCTCTCTCCAGGCGATGTCAAGGCTAGCAAACTGTGCTAACATCACCACCTAGCGTCTAACTTTGAAATTACTGCTGTCCTAGAAAAGATCACTAATTTTAAACTTTGTTCATCAGCTAGTATGAGGGTATATCTTATTGTGTTCTGCTCTATTGATTGTTCCTTTTGATCTTTGCTTTGAAAGTGAATTTTCCCACAATATGGACGGTGGGCTATCAATATTGCATATGCTTTTATTGTCCAGTGAGTGCATGACCTCATGATTTGGTTTATTGGTTTTAAGTGAGGATTTGACTTTAAAACATGAGTTAAATGCTCCTGAAGATCGCTCTTTCAAGACTCAGATTTCACCACTTCCAAGAAGCCTTCCATGACTTCTCTTCAACTTCATTCTCTGCTGGGTGGCTGCCCCATCTTTTTACGTTTTAAGACTGTATGTACATATCATAGCTCTTGTCACTGTGGGCTACGATTGGCTGCGCACCTGTTTGTCATTCAATAGGGTGCACACTCCTCGAGGGCAAGCACTGGGTCTCGTGGTCTGTATTATATACTCTGAACCCAGCACATGGAGGGGCTCCGTTGTGAACATTATGAATCTGTTGAATGAATGAGGTTTTCTAGGATTCAAGAGTGAGGCTTTTTCCTTGTAACTCTCAGCTTTCTTCTGCACTCAGTAAAGCTCAGTAAAGCATTCTATCCTAAAATAGTTGAACCAAACAAAACTAACAGTTCTAGGTAAGATTTTGGCAAGATAACAAAAATCCTGATTTGAGGGCAAAATCTTGAATTCAAAGGTGAATGAAGCTCTGATGACAGGCTATCTCTGCCTTTCAATATCAGATTCCCTGCTCTGTCTAGTAACTTTATAAGGTGGAACATAACTGTTTTTCTCTTACACTACAGTCTTTATCAGCTCTGACTGTCTTTAAAAAGTCATTAGCAGCAGGGACCACAGTAGCAAAATACAAGAGGAATAGAAAAGGGGGAGCCTGGCAAATTGGGAGCTCCCCCTTAAGGGAGTCCACATCTCCCTCCTGGAGACCGCCTGCTGACGTGCGATAAGTTCCTGTCATTCTCCCAAATTAAAAACTTTAATCTTCCTGTTTCTTAGGAGAGACGCTCCTTATCCAAGCCTAAGGTGATTAATTCCTCACGTGATATTGGGTAAAATTACCTGATCCTGATTAGTCGGAGTCCTGGAGTCACTAAGGGCTTCCCTTGTGGCTCAGCTGGGAAAGAATCTGCCCACAATGAGGGAGACCTGGGCTCGATCTCCGGGTGCTGCATGCAGTCCACGGGGTTGCAAAGAGTCAGACGCGACTGAGCAACTGAACGGAACTGGAGACACTAAAGTACCATTTGGGCTCTAAAACTAAGATAAATCACACACTCGGACTCATCAATGGGACTCTGTGCCTTACAGTTCCTCTTAGGAAGGAGAAGGGGTTAAGATTAAGAGATTTGGAGTCATAGTCATCTGAGCTCAAAACCTGGCTCTGTTGCTTATTTGCTATATGCTTTTTCAAAAGAAGTATTGGTATTGCTAAACCTATCTCCTCTGCAAAATAGGGTATAGGCACATCATACCAGCTTATAGCGTGGTTGTAAGGATTCAGTGAGGTTTGCTGCATGTAGCCTGCTTAATGGACTGCCTGGCATTTGAGTAAGTGCTTAGTGAAAATACTAGCACCAAAGACTTGCTGCAGGCAATTCTGTTCCCAAATCCTGCAGTGTTTTAATCACACTTCTGGACACAAGACAGCAGGGGTATCCTTCAGGATCTACTGACGTGTGGTTACCAGGGAAACCACCCTCAAAGCCTGCACTCTGGGCTCTGGCACTGCTGACAGGCCCAGCACTAAGCAGGTCACAAGCTCTGACCTCTCCTGTTCTTGTTTAGCTGCAGCCTTCCTCCAGCTCCACCCTCAGCTTCTTACCCTTCTAGACCCAGCTCCTGGGTCACTCCCTCTCTGTAGCCTTACCTTGGCACCCAGAACAACAGATGAATCCCTCTCCTTGACCCTGGACACACGTTACCCTCGCACTCACGGTTGGCTGTCTCCCCTGCCAGCCTCGGAGCACTGGAAACTCAGGGACCATGCCTCCCTCATCTTCATCTCTCAGTACTTACTTTACACTTGGCATTTAATAGGCCATCAGCCAACACTTCTAAAAACAAAATGTATGCAGTGCTGTAAACAGTTATTTAGATAGAACCCTTCTACCTCTTGACTCCCATTTCTCCATCCTGGTTACATCCCTCGGAAGAGCAATGCAAAAGGACAGAAGTGGGCAGCGATGCCCTTTCAACACAGTCTAAGCTCAGAAGCAAGCAGCAGGGAGATGTTCATTGTTAAAGCATCAATACAAGTGGCCTTTGAATAGAGACATGAGGGAAGTCCCCTGGGGACACTCCAGCCAGCCAGCGTGAAGTTGTGGTTTGAGATGAGTTTGACCAAGTACTTGCTCCTTTGATATGGACAGCTCTCCCTCGAAGTGTGGTCCATGGGGAGGCACCTCCCCCATCCTCCAGATTCTGGATGGAACTTTGAAACAGTCACTGATACTTTTTGCATCCCAAATCCCCTGCCAGTACTGTGTTAAAAGAGTAAAAAAGAATTCACGAGGTTCAAAGGAATGTCAAGGTGGGACAGATCTGTAGCATCCACTGTGCATCTCAAAGCATACGTCCTTGGAGCCATAGAGGTGAGGCCTCTGGACTGGGCAGCTGTTTCAAGTAAGAATGTATTTATGTGTGTGTGCCCAGGAGTCTGGGGGGAGGTTCTAACTGAGCTCTTGTTCTGTTCTGGAGCTTACACACAGGGAAGATGGTCTCATGGTGTGAGAAATCTCGGAATTTTCTAAGGGCCAAGTTTAAATAAATGATCATTCTTGGTGTTAGACTCTGTAGTTCCAGGGGCAAGCAATGCTAACCAGAGTTAGGTCCTATACTGTCGAGAGATGGAAGCTGGAGGTCGAGGCCTAACTTCCTTTGCGGTACACAAGACAGAGAGGCCATTTCCTCATCTCTGCCTTCTTCTGGGGTGGGGGGAGGATGAGCAGGGCTGGATCTTGTCCACAAAGATCAGAGATGGCAACCCCTCAAATTACTTACAGTATTGTGAGTTCTGTAAGAAGGGGTGACCTTCCCTGTCCTGGTTAGCAGTCCCCAAGCTTCCTGACCTAGTTCACCTGACCTGAGCAGAGCACAGCCACATAAAGAAGGACCAAAGATCACTCCTGGCTGGTCTCTGAGGGGCCCAGAAGATGTACTGAGCCTGTGGATTAGGGCTGCAGACTGTGCATCAGATCGCAGGCCCCAGGCTTGCCAGGAAGTGCCACAGTGATGACCAAAGAAACACATTCTATCAGGGGGATACAGATTTGGGGCTAATATTCATGGATCAGAAATCAATGGACTCAAATGTCTCTTTATTAGATACTGTTACAGCTTCCATCTGCAACCACAGTGGAGTATACAGTTTACAAAATAGATTAGTGGCCAGGAGTTTACAGGAAGGAGGGTAAATATATTTTATCATAACCAGTCCCAAAGGGAGACTTTCCCCAGTTCCCACCTCTCTAGTCTCAGATCAATGTCAGAGGAGTAACTATTAGAAAGAGGACAGAGGGAAAAAGACCCCATCAAAACTAGCCACAGCCACCTATGCTGGGAGGGGGCCTTTGTATTGAATTAAATACAACATTGAAATTTTAAAATGAACAGAACTAAGTCTTGGTAACTAGAATGAGACTGTTACAATTACCAAGAGTGAATTAAAAGTTATAGGAATGGATTGAGATGCCTTAAAGGGAGCCACCACCCAGTGGGAATACGGGAACTTTGATAGAGGACAATGGGAAAAAAGCTGGAAAATAAATCAATTTGCACTTCTGTGCTATTTGAGTCAGATTGCTTCCTAAACTGGTCATGTGTGTGTGTAGCTATACTCTGCTTTTTCTAAAAGTTATTCAGGTGACTTTAAAAGATGAATGTGTCTATACAAGGTCAATTCATTTGTAGATAACCCAGTACTATGACTGGACTTGGGTTAAGAACTTCTTTAGAGCGTGAATGGAGAAGGGAATGGCAACTCACTCCAGTATTCTTGCTTGGAGAGTGCCATGGACAGAGGAGTCTGGCAGGCTACAGTCCACGGGGTTGCAAAGAGTTGGGCACCACTGAGTGGCTAACACACACTCACACTTAGAGCATGAACTTTGTCCATGAGGTTTGAACATCACCCGGCTCATTGGCTTAACCAAAGGGGGTATAACACAAATCCCATCAATGAGAAGGACAGCGTGATTGCGGTCACAACACGAGTTAATCGTGCTCTTTGTACTTAGGCTACTGTTATGAATTCATGCTTTCTATGAAGTAATGGAAAGTCCTACGGAAGTCTTTCTGGATATGGGCTTTTTGACACTCTCCTGAATGTGTTTACTGGTATTTCGTGGGTTTGTGGGGGAAGCATCTTCTCCTTGGTGGTGCTTCACTGTGTCAGCTGGAGCTGCCCACTGAAGCTAAAGGAAGAAGCCTTTCTGGAGGAGGTCACAGAAATCTTGTGGGGTTTCTTTTAAAATAAATTGAGATCTACAGAAGAGAAAATAGTAGAGAACGTTACATATTATAAATACATCGTTTGTTACCAGAACAGTATCGACTGGGGACACTTCAGTGTTTACATACATAACAAATCGCGGACACAGGTGGTAGTTCCTGCGAACCCCTCCCCCTGACCCCGCCCAGGGTTAACATCTAACATATTCATAGCGTGTACAGGCATGATAAGTGGCTTCAGTCATGTCCGACTCTTTGCAACCCCATAAATTATATCCTGCCAGGCTCCTCCGTCCATGGGCTTCTCCAGACAAGAATACTGGAGTGGGTTGCCATGCTCTCCTCCAGGGGATCTTCCTGACTCAGGGATGGAATCCACGTCTCTTTTGTCTCCTGCATTAGCAGGTGGGTTCTTTACCACTAGCACCCCTGGGAAGCCCATTCATAGTACATTTGTCAAAACTAAGAAATTAACAATCCTATTGACTAAATATAGACTTTACCCAGTTTCTCCATGAATACCCCTTTCTGTTCTAGTAGTCAATCCAGGCTACCCACATCACATCCTGTTGTCTTATTTCTATACTTTTAGAGGAGATAACTTCCAAGATGAGGCATCTCTTCCTGAAGACTGTTTCCCTGGCCCCTGGACTTGGCATCAGGAGAAAAGGGTGGAGACCAAGAACATGCAGTGCAGGCTTTAAACCTCTCTGCCTGGAGGTCATAAGTCAACAAGAAGGCTCCTGCCCAGCTGCCTGCACCGCTCCCCATCTTATAAAGTCACTAGAGACAGATTCTGGTGGTTCCCACAGTTTTTATTTGGAAGTGCCTGGCGAAAGTAGCAAAGTGTCTGGATTCTACCTCCACTGGACTGAGAAGATGCTGAAGCACCAGAAACAAGCGGGCAGCAGCTGGACTTTATGTCCTACTACTGCCACCTCCCAATCTTCTCTTCTTCTTCCGTTCAGCTTCTGCTTCTCCAGACAAGCATTTGCCTCTCTGCTGACAAGTCTATTTCTCTTTTTCCCTGCTCTTCTCTGTATTCAAGGGGCTAATGCCTGCAAGCCCCATGCCCCTTTGCCAACGGAGAAGGGCGAGCTCAGTGCAAGGGAGGCACTGGCCAGAGACCAGGGAGCAGAAGGAAGAGAGACCTCCCTCCCCTTCTCTGCTTTGGGTGGGGGCAGCTCTGGGAGTGGCTGGGCAGCTCTGCATGGCTCCCCCTCTTGCCAGGGGCCCTGCTCTGGCTCTGATGCCCTCTCTGCCCTTTTCCCCTCCAGCAGTCAAAGTGGTAGCTACTCCCACTGTTGTTCATCTCTGGGTTGCTTCAGTGTCTCCTATGTGGCTTTTAAACTTTTCTCACACCTTTGGAACTAGTTCTCCATAGTAAGTACCCTCTATAAAAACTACCTGGGATGGATTCTGTTTTGCTAGCCAAACTGTAATTGGTACAGATACCCCAAATATCATTTCCTGCTCTTCCTTTCCTGGACTAGCAGAGGAACTGGGGGGACTAAGCCCCACTAATTCTGCTCAAGGGATTTGTCATCACAGGCAGGGAAGGGGCTTCTGGGCTCAGCGGCATAAATGTGGACAGAAAGCTCTACTTTATTCCTTCATCTTAAGCTCTTGCCAATAACCCTGAATGTGACCTGATAAGCACTGGTCTGTATTCCATCAAACCAAAAATTTATTGCATTCAAGTATTTTTCACCTATAAAAATGGCAATTTCACTTGAAAAGTCAAAGTGAAATTGCTCAGTCATGTCCGACTCTTTGCGACCCCATGGACTGTAGCCCACCAGGGTCCTCTGTACATGGAATTTTCCAGGCAAGAATACTGGAGTGGGTTGCCATTTCTTTCTCCAGGGGATCTTCCTGACCCAGGGATTGAACCTGGGTCTCCTGCATTGTAGGCAGACGCTTTACTGTCTGAGCCACCAGGGAAGCAATTTCACTTGACTCTGCTTAATAGAGAAAGAAGCGGATAAGGAACAGATAACAAGTAAATCGTCCACGATGACTTACAGCAAATAACAAGGCGAATGTTTACTGTGTGTTTACCATGTGGAAGGCATCCTAAGGTACTTTATTTTTTATTTATTTATTTATTGATTTTATTTTTTTTATTGTGCTGGTTTTGCCATACAATGACATGAAACCGCCATGGGTTTACATATGCTCCCCCTCCAGAACCCCTAAGGTACTTTAAACAGTAGTAACACTGGCAAATTCATCCACGATGCCTGATCTAAGTGTTTTGTGTATATTGAGTCATTTAATCTTCAAACAACCCTGCAAGGTCAGTACTACTTCATCCTGTTTTATGGATTAGGCATAGAGAGGTTAAATAACTTGCCTAAAGTCACACAATAAGTGGCAGGGTCAGGATTTCAAGCCTGGGAGCATGGCTCAGAAACATGTTCCCTGGACCACGACACTATACATGGTCTTGAAGCAGATGCTGTTACATCCACTTTACAGGTGGGAAGCTGAGAATCAGAGAGGTTGGACAACTTGCCCTAAGTCACACAGCTAGGATGTGCTAAAATGGTATTGAACCCAGTGCCATCCAACTTTGAAGCACAAATGCTCCCCCCTTCCATGTTCCATCTCTCCCCAGTTTGCCCTAAGAGGTTTCTACCGCTCCTCTTCACTGGGCCCCTTTGTCTTTGCCACAAAAGGTAATAATGTACATATTTCATCACATCCCGCATGCACATCAAAATCTCTTGCAGCGTTTACTGAGTTTCCTTCTCCGTGGTGCCCAGGAAACCTACCTATGTGTATAACCAGTTCCGAAGTCAATCACTGTGTTAGTGTCAGGATCTCTGCCACGTACAGGGTCTAAGCAGCTCTTTTGTTCCCAGACCTGTTCTCACTCCCTCTACTTATGCCTTTAAAAATCGGGCATTTAATATGGCCTTGATTACACAGTTTATGTTTTATATTTGTGTAGTGCCAAGAAGGACAGGAATTACTTCTATGGATAATAGGCTTCTCTTCTGTTTCTTAGAAATTCAGGGCAGGATTTGTATGATATTTTTCTGTTCAAATCGGAAACGTTAATAACGAAAGAGCAAGATGCTAATACTATCAATGTTGAACCGCAAGGAGTTGTAATACTCAAATTGACCACAGGAGGGCTCTATTTCTTTGTCCCGCAGGCCCACAGCAATAACAGCTTTTGGGGCCACAGATGTGAAATGCTATTGTGGACACAGTAATTGAACCACACTTAGTGCAATTTACCAAAAATAAGTGAAATTGTTTGTTTAGTGGAATGATAAATTCCATCATTTCTTTAGTCTCCAAATACAAAGAGGAAAACCTTTTAATAAAATAAATGTGTTTTCCAGCAGGAATTCACAGGAATCTCCCCATTCCTATTTGGATAGTAGTCTTGAAAAATACTAATTCCATATTAAATTTACTTAAAACTTCCCCTCTTTTTTGTGATTGAGTGTTCCAATGAATCTTTCTGGAAAAAATGGATAATAACTGAAATGTCACATAATCTTGAACGTCCTTCTAAGGCTGGGTATCAGTCAGGATCAGTGCAGGAAGACAAAAACCACATTTGAAATTTCAACAGAAGGAATTGAAGATGGGGAATTGATCACACAGGTGTGAGAGGGCTGAGGGAGCAAAAAGGGGACCTCTGATGTAATCAACATCATTCCCGGTGAGAGGAGCAACTACTCTCGGGGCTGAGGAAACAAAAGATGAGGAGGTGGGATTATCAAAGCCTAGATGCCCCAGGGAAGGGACTTGGTTATGCCTGTACTTCTAAGAGGGTGCAAGGAAGCTGCTTTAAGCAACTCTGACACTGGATGGACTCTGTCATTGCCACGGTGAAGGGTCCCTGTGAGGCAAATTTCCTAGGAGCAGCAGGAACTTTTGGTACCCTACCCCTTTTGGTATCTCGCTAGTGCCCTCTTCTGGCGGAACATAGCCAGGCGCCAACTGTGAAAAGAGAGGGATCAGCCCTCACATCACTGAGCGGAACATAGAAAGGTAGTTTTGGAGCACAGGTCACTCCCTTGGCTACTCAGCTAAGGTACACACTCTTCCTACATGTTTAAAGTTCCATACCAAAATGATAGCTTCTTGATTTGGCTATAGATGATATCATATTCATTACCTTTTAGTACTGGACGTGGATGTACTATGTAATGAGTTTCCCAGGTGGCACTAGTTGTAAAGAACCTGCCGGCCAATGCAGGGGATGTAAGACACCCAGGTTTGGTCCCTGGGTTGGGAAGCCCCTGGAGAAGGGAATGGCAACCCACTACAGTATTCTTGCCTGGGGAATCCCATGGACAGAGTAGTCTGGTGGGCTACAGTCCAGAGGGTTGGACATGACTAAAGCGACTTAACATGAACTATGTAATATAGAGTTCCCAGGTGGTGCTAGCAGTAAAGGACTCACCTACCACTGTAGGAAACATAAGAGATGCAATTGGATCCCTGTGTCAGGAAGATCCCCTGGAGAATGAAATGGCAACCCACTCCAGTATTCTGACCTAGAGAATCCCATGGACAGAGGAGCCTGATGGGCTACAGTACATAGGGTCACAAAGAGTCAGACACAACTGAAGCTACTTAGTATGCACGTACATAAAACAACCACTTCCAAAATCAGATTCTAGCTGATGTACTATGTGATACCCTGGAGAATCCCTTAGTTCTAGATAACGGTCTTATGTAGTAGGAAATTGACGTTCCTCAAGACAAAATGAGGATCCACCAGTACAGAAACCCCTTCTCCCCTAGCAAGTTCAGCAGGAGGGGGAGCCCCAGTTGGCAGTCACGGCTTTCAAATCAGTGCAGCTGTTCCGTGTCACCTGACAGAAGCTTTTCTCCAGTATGAAATTCGACCTCAGAACCAGAAGAGCCCAGAGTTGCAGGGACAGAAAGCAAACAGGCTGTGAGTGGATATTAGGTGTCATAGTGAGAAAAGTCACTCCCACTTTTACCCTTGATCCTGGACCCGTATGTTCTGGCTTTGGGAGAAATGCATTGGTAACTGATTCAAAGCATACGTGGCATCCTACTATTTGAACTCTGACCTTCAGGTGATTCTCCCAAATTGGGCTGTAACTGAGTCTTCCACAGCTCATTCTGCCTTCTACAAGGCCAGCTGCTTCTGGGTGATGGGGTATGTGGTGAAAGTCGCTCAGTTGTGTCCGACTCTTTGTGACCCCATGGACTACACAGTCCATGAAATTCTCCAGGCCAGAATACTGGAGCGAGTAGCCTTTCTCTTCTCCAGGGGATCTTCCCAACCCAGGGATTGAACCCAGGTCTCCCACATTGCGGGCAGATTCTTTACCACCTGAGCTACAAGGGAAGCCCCTGGTATATGGTGAGCCCAGTGAGTTCCATGGTGTGAACCCCATGCAGCATCTTTTTCTCTAAGAACTGAGTCCCTTGGTCAGAAGCAATGCTATGTGAAATTCTATGCATGTAAATAAGGCATTATGCAAATGTATTGATGGAAATCTTCGTTAAGCATGGGTTTTTTGATGGACAGTACACATGCTGGCAGAGAATAAGCTGTTGGATAATAGTGTCCTATAAATCAAGTCAGATCTGGCCCTCTGTCCTGTCCTTTACCATCTTCCAAACTTTCTTTTTTGTTTTTAGATGGGATTTTCTGTTTATTTGAGGACAGATATTTATGAAGCCAAAGCCTTGTTGATGCTGAGCCAAGTTTCCACCGTTACTGATGTGAGTCAAGTTTTCACCAAGCCTACATTTCAACACATGTCTCTGTCAGAAAGAAAAATGGGGAAGGACAATGGGAGGGGAGGTCACACATGCATTCAGAGGCAAATGTTTGCCTAAGATTGACTTGGCTTCAGTCTCAGTATTTATTTTGCTGAGCATCATGATTTCATGAAAAATGGTTATTCCACACCCATGCGCATTCAGTTATCACCTATATTTATGCTTCTCTAAGGAGAAGTATGTAAATACATTGCTTTCCCTCAAAATGACCAAGGACTTCAGCAGTTTTCTGTTTGTTCAAATTGTTATGGCAACACTGTTTATGTTTGGTGCTAGCTTTCAAGATGATAATACCTTCAATGTTTTGTGCTAATACCAGACACAGCACCAACCCTGCCTAGTGGTTTTTACAAGCATTTAAAGAGCTGAAACTCACTCTACCACTGAACGTCTTAGGACTGAAACTGTAAGGGCCAATTCACAAGTGAGGGTTTATCTAGAAGACATGGTCCCCAAGCATCAGTTAGGTTCTAGATGATACCTGGTTTCCTATAGAAAAAAAACAAAACAAAACAAACCCACATCCTCTCCCTCCACTTTAGTTGATTGACTTTTTTACACTTCAGTAGCATGTTTTGTGGTCAAATTTTCTTCATCCTTATGGAAAAGAGAAGTTTGAATTTTCTTTAAATATATGTATTCATGATTTTTTTCCCCACAAACATGTAATGAGGATCTACTTTATACTGAGTATTGTGTAGGCACTGAAGATACCTCAGTTATAAGTGTTCTTCCACACCAACCTCAGTGAACCAGGAGACTGACAATAACAGGAACAAAAACCCCAATTCCCTGCATCCTCTGCTCATGGGAATCCCAGTCTCATCCTTGCCTCTCCTGATTTGGGGATGTCCACATGCTTGCAAACAGTGGGCTTCCTCCACTTCTTCTCTCTAGGCTGACATACTTTGCATGGCCTTGAATTCGCCCTTTGTGACCCCAATTCTGGGGAACAAGTAAGGGAAGCACTGGTAAACCCTGACCATTGAAACCAGAACAACTAGCTCTGCTGTCAGAGTCAAAGGGGGAGGGCAAGGCCAGAAACAGGAAATGGCACTGAAGGGGTCAGGAGCTGTGGGAAGTGAAGAGGTAGAGTCTAAATCTTGCCTTTTATAGGATGTGGAGACAGGGCCACCACTCAGGATTCTTCACGTTGCTCACTGTCAGCTCCTGGGTACTCCATTCACGTAAATCACAGTGTGACTGGCAGCAGCTCAAGACGTGCAGTGCTCAACCCGCGCAACTGTCCTAGCCTTGCTCTAAGGCCTGGTTCGTTTTGTTTTATCTTAGGCACTAGCGCTACTGTAGTGCCTGGAGGGCGTTACTGGGAAACCAGGATGGGGCAGACATACGAGCATCTTCTTCATCACTCCATTTCCTTCTGCACCAGAATATGTCAGCTCTTTTCCACGTCAGTAGTTTTACCCACTCTCAGAGCTACTGCTGTGCTTAATCCTTGGTTTTATACTGAATCTAGTGATATCCATATTGCGTTTATCTCAGCCTTTTTTTTTTTTTTTTTAAAGGCTGATTCTTCCTGGAAGAAGGCAGTCTGACGATTCTCCCACTGTGGAGCCTCAGTTCTCTTTAATACCTGCTTCAGTCCTCAGCCTTCAGCTTCAACTTGGCCTTCAGCAATTGGCTTTCCTTACTGAGTGTTGTTCTCATGTGCTGCGCCTCTGGAATATTCGTATTAACTCCTGTTCCTGAAGCTGAATCAGTACTCAGCTTCTAGCTAAGTGTCTTTCCCTGAGGATATTTGATTCCGCGCAAGCTGATGCCTCCACCCTTTATTCAGGTTCTGTAGCAGTCATTAGGCTAGCTCACTACTGTGTCATCCCTCCAGGATTATGGCAGGATTGCACTTAACCCCCCTCTCAGAAGTTCCATGTAGCATGTGACTTGTTCAGTCAACGAAATGTGAGCAGATTATGACACTTCTGGGCAAAGGCTTTAGAATCTGGGGCATAACATGCCATGCCCTTTCCCCTGAGAAGACGATCAGCGAGACATATGTGATGGTGAAGCCAGGAGTATCTGGGTCTTTGAACGACTAATGAGAGCCTGCCTGACAACCATATCAGACATGTAACATGAGGAATAAACTTGGGCTGTGTGAAGAAACTGAAGTTTTGAAGTTATTGTGGCAGAACCTTACCTATCTTGACAGGCACAAGGTCCCCGAAGGTCTGGAACGGCAATGAGTACACGCAACTCGGGCTTTGGTGCTCTGTGCTCTACAAACCAATACGGTAATCCAAAAAGCAGCCAAGTGAAGGTGATGGCAATTATCATCTCCCGAAATCATTGCTCACCCTCACTGTCATCACTTCAGCCATCTTGAAAGAGGTCAATGGACAGATCTTGGATGCGAAGGACAGTGGCACGCTGCCTTGCAGTCCTGGCTTACAGAAGAGCTAAGCTGTTTCCAAAGGGCTTTATGGTTCACCTGAGCCAGAACAACAGGGCTCTGGCTCATTGTCTGGAATGACAAAAGCTAACATCATTCCTGAGGTAGGGATATAACAAAAATGCCAAAGTTGGAAAGAGTGACTGTGCCCAGTGTTTCTTATTTGATTCCTTTGCTCCCAATCTTTAGTTTCTGCTGGTCCCCAGATGGGGACCATGCTCTCAGATAGGTATGGGATCTGGTGATTTATGACTATAACCAACAGATCTGTTTAGTTAAAATTGCTAAGTTGGCAAAGTAGATTTTAGAGCCCTACCCTCCTCAGTTCTCAGCATCTGAATATTCCCTGCTATATCAAGGCTCCTTCTGGAAATGCTGGCTATCAAACAGCCTCCCTTGGACTGTCATTAGCTGGTAACTACTTCAACAAACAGTGTTTCAGCATCTCTTCATTCTGCATGCCTCATGTGAGAGGCACTGGGGATAGAGAGATGGTAAGGTCGCTGACTTACAGCCTCATGCAGGGCTGACAGATCGTGGGCAATGGGCCCAGTCCAGCCTGCCACAAGCTTGGTAAATAGAGTTTCCTGGAACATAGCCATGCCCATTCATTTACATGCCATCTGGGGCTGCTATGGGGCTACCTCTGCATAGGCTAATATTGCAGTTGCAGCAGAGACTGTGTGGTCCACATAACCTAAAATATCTACCATCTGGTCATTTTCAGAAAAAGTTTGCTGATCCTTGTCGAGTGGACAATTGGCCTTCTAGGGGAGTTTGCATTGTCGTTATGGTTCTCTTAAAGGACAGTTCTGTGAAACTCGAGGGTATTATGTTAATGGGGGAAATTCAGGCATAGGGAGCTATTTTGAGGAAGGAAGTCATGTCTAGCTGTTGTCAAGCCATACACGTCAGGCAGCTGCCTGCTCTATCAGTCCAGGAAAGTGGAGTACTGCTTCCAAATCCCTGTGCAAAACAGCACGAGTAGGGGAGCAGAGGCAGCTTAGCTTTCATGGCTGGGGCTGGTCCCATGGAAGAAGAGGCGAGCACACCCTCTCTGTGTTGCTCTGGAGGGCTCTTGGCTTCAGGATGGCCATAGGAGCCAAGTCTGCCTTCTTTACTCCTCTGGGTTTTTCTGATGATGGCAGAGTGAATGATTTGTGAGCCCAAAAGAAAGGTTTCATTCATAGCTCTCTCTCTCTCCACAGGCACAAATGGGGAGTTTCCTGAGGTTCTATCATTTTTTTTTTCCCCGCTCAGGAGAAAATGGAAAAAGCCAAGACAGGCTCAGGTGGGAAGGCTTTTTGCTGCACTGTGTCCACTCTAGGAGTAAGAGGATGGCTGGCTACCCTCTGAATCACCCAGGCTCTCATTGGCCAAGAAGAATCTTGCCCCTGAGAACAGGGGCCAAGCAAGTTTCCTTGCCAGAAGCACTAGCATCTTCTAAGCAACTTGGCCGGTGCTTACTTCTGAAATGGGTCCTGGGCTGAAGCCTCTGCCCCTGCATGTCTGTTACCTAGGGAGGCTGTCGGCACCGGGGCTGTGACGCCTCCCAAGGCTGCAAATGATGCTTCTGGCCTGAAGCGAGCTGAAGAGGACCTCTTTTTCTTTTGCGATGGTAAGGAGAGGAAAAGCACGCAGGGCCTCTGAGCCCTTCTTCCTCCTCTGATGTTGTCATGGAAATGTAGTCATCTCAGCACACAGGGGCAAAGCGTCTGGTGAGCAAGGCCATGTCCTGATAGGAGCTAGGAGCGGATGTGGTCTCATCGCTCTCAGAAACTAGGAAGCAGAGACAGAAAAGTAAATAACGAAGTTAAAGCAAGATGGATAGTGTGAAGTCTAAAGAAGGCATAAATCCTAGATTTTAGAGAAAGGCACGTCTAGGTTTAAATCTCAACTCTGTG
This sequence comes from Antilocapra americana, assembly GCA_007570785.1. Taxonomy (NCBI): domain Eukaryota; kingdom Metazoa; phylum Chordata; class Mammalia; order Artiodactyla; family Antilocapridae; genus Antilocapra; species Antilocapra americana. Next base: position 2,361,242 of record ML662436.1, read on the forward strand.
ACATACCAGCTGTGTGACTCTGGGTTTATCCATGATTTCAACCAAAGAACACTAATTGATGGCTTACTATGCACCAGGAATCCTTTTAAGAGACAGAGATTCAGACTGGCCCAACTTAGAGGAGGTGACCTTTCTCAACCTCACAGAACTTACTCATTCTGATGGAGGAAGACAGACAATAAACTTGAGACACACAAATTAAAAATACAATTTCAGAGAGTGATAGGGGCTGTGAAAAAATAGAATGATGTGCAAGAGTGACTCAGAGCGCTAGCTCTTTAAGAATGAATGGTCAAGGGGGGGGGCTTCTTGGAGGAGGTGACGTTTGAACCAAGACCCAAGGAAGGAGGAAGAGGATTGCACGAGGAGGGGAGTATTAGTGCAAAGGTCTGCTCACTTGAGGCTCTGAGCATCAGCCTTTTTGTCTGTAACTGGGGGAAAATTCACTTAATGGGGTTGTTATATAAAAGCAAAGGCTTCCTGGGTTCCCCACCCCCAACTCCAATGGTTAAATAAGACAACACATGCCAAGTATTTAGAATAATCTTTTGTGCATACATGAATGAATGAATGGTGGGAGGGCTTTGAGGTAGTAAGTGCAACATGAAATTGAGTTTGTTTAGAAACTGGTGATAGACCAGCAAGAATGAACACAGAACCCCAAACGGCTGACCTTCCCCTGAGTTAAGAAAGAATTCCTCCTGCCTGTGCCTTCTTTGAACGAGGGCTCACACTTTTCCTAACCAAAACATCAGCTCTTCCTTAGCCTCAAGCCTGCCAGCAATTGCATGGAGTTATCCCGTCAGCTCTCCCAGTTCTCAGGTCCTCCGATCAGGTGGGAACTAAACCATCTACTCTCCAGTGCCTTCAGCCTTCTGACTCAGTCTTGCTGATCATGGGGCTTGCCAGCTTGCACAACCATGCATCACACTGTGGTGCTGGAGAAGACTCTTGAGAGTCTCTTGGACTGCAAGGAGGTCCAACCAGTCCATCCTAAAGGAAGTCAACCCTGAATATTCGTTGGAAGGACTGATGCTGAAGCTCCAGTACTTTGGCCACCTGATGTGAAAAGTCAACTCATTGGAAAAGACCCTGATGCTGGGAAACATTGAAGGCAGGAGGAGAGGGGGGCAACAGAGGATGAGATTGTTGGATGGCATCATTGACTCAACGGACAAGAGTTTGAGCAAACTCCGGGAGATAGTGAAGGACAGGGAAGCCTGGTGTGCTGCAGTCTATGGGGTCGCAAAGAGTCAGACAGGACTTAGTGACTGAGCAACAACAAAATGACCATGCAAGCCAATTTCCTGTAATGAATCTGTGTGTGTGTGTGTGTGTGTGTGTGTGTGTGTGTGTGTGTGTGTGT
>ML662436.1:2362617-2383821 GCA_007570785.1 Antilocapra americana
TGTGTGTGTGTGTGTGTGTGTGTGTGTGTGTGTGTGTGTGTGTGTGTATCCTATTGGCTCTGTTTCCCTGGAGAATGCTGACTTAACACAAGGGCCCATCCTGAGGGATTCCTTTGTTTTTTTTTTCAGATTTTTTTTTTAATGTGGACCATTTATAATGTATTGAATTTGTAAAAAATATTGCTCCTATTTAATATTTTGGCTTTTTGGGCACTAGGCATGTGGGACCTCAGATCCCTGACCAGGGATCGAACCAGCACCCCATGCATTGGAAGATGAAGTTTTAACCACTGGACTGCCAGAGAAGTCCCCAGGATTCCTTTTAATTTAATCACATCTGTAAAGGTCCTATCTCCAAATAAAGCCACATTCTGAGGTATTAGGAGTCCTGGCTTCAACATATTATTTGGGGGAGGAGTATACAACCCAATCCATAACAGCAAGCAAATCATCCTTTATGTGTTTACCTGCAGCTGAGACAGCACCTAATTGCTTACACAAGGTATAGATTCACGTACCAAGGTTGCTGGTATGTGAAAGTGTCTTGCTACATCTCCTTGGTAGCATGTTACAATTTCTTCCATCTTTGAAGAGTCATTTGATGATGGGCTTGGGAGAAATCAGGTCTCTAAGGGTGTCAGTTTGATGACTGATTTGGGGGGGCATCTCTCAACCATGTTTTAATTTGCCTGTTTCCAGCTAACATGAAAATGACATCATGCACCCCAGATGTGAAAGTCATTCCAAACACGGAGTCATCATCTGCGCGTTGGGGCTGAGGAGGTGTGTTCAGCAGCCATAGAGAGGCGGCTCTCTCCAGCCAAACTTACTGAAATGTCCCAATTCTTGCCTCCCAGCCAATGTCAGCTGCTAATCTGTATGAATTAATGCAGTAATAATTGAGCCGTATTCAGCAAGCACTAATTTCTTTCACTACATCAAATCAAGCCTCATGATTGTTTCGAAATAAACATGCCATGCTCAGAATGCTGAATCCCTGTGCAGGCAGCTGGGCTCTGGATGGATCTGGAACAGGTTCAGGTAAAAGGCAGGGCAGCCCAGTGGTGAGAGTCATTCCTGAACGTGGCAGCCTGGACAACCAGGTAAGATGTCCTGAACCCAACCACATTTTAAAGGGTGAGAAGAAGCCAAGCTTCGATTCTCGCCAGTATCCATGCAGCGTTCACCCAGGGAGCATCCTTCTACCCTCTTCCTTCTTCAGAAGCTTCCATCTCCACAGCACAGGAGAGAATAGCCCGGCAGCTAAGATCTCCAGGTGAGCGGCTGCTCCTCAGACCTTGCAGAGGGGGGCCTCGCGGTGTCGCTGCAGGGAGAGACCGAGAGAGAGGCCATCTGAAAGACTGACAGGTCAGACTGCAGATAAACCTCAGAGGAAGTGCCTGACAGACTCTCACAAGAGAGGAAACAGGAAAACCAAAGAGAACATCTTCAAGGCAGAGATGCTTTTTGTTGTTCTGTCTGCAGGAGGGGAAGTGGAAGGAAGAGCAAAGTCTAGAAGGACAATGAAGGAAGTAGGGCAAGGATGGGCGAGGTATGTTAGAGAGCATCTGTGGAAGTTCTCCAAACAAGACAGCCAGCAAGTCGGTGGGAAATGTAGATGTCCCAGTCTGGTCTCTGGGCAATGCTTTCAGTAGCATCATAGAGGCCGATGTTGCCACCTCACCTCTTCGCACTCTCACGCCTTCATTATTACTGTGCCAGACCTTGAGCTGCGCAGAGGTTCCAGGGTGGGGGTGGGAGGGTGGGCAAAGCCCTTGGTTTCTGTCTTCTCTCCCTGTCTCTTCCCCCTCTATCTCTCTCTGTCCTCTCTCTGTCTGTTTCTTCCCTCCCATCTTCTTCCTCTCCCCTCCCTGACTAGGTTCTAAATAATTTGGGGGAAAATTAATATTCCATTCAGTGGAACCACTGTCCACTAACCACTTCCTAATTAATTTTCCAAATAAGCAATTCAGGACTGAATACCACATCTTTTCTCCTCACATCAGTTGTTCTGTGTAGAATAAGGGTCTCCCCCCGCCCATCTCACCCTGGGTGCCCCTCTCAAGCTCTCCCCCCAGCCCCACCCCCAGCTCCCCACTAGCTGCTTATCTCTGGCAAGCTTAGAATGTCAGCGCCAGTAAAGCTCCTTTAGATTTCTCTCCTCTTCCTTCTGTCCTTATCCTGTCAGTCAGGATGAAAGAAATTAAGTTGTGTAAGTCCGTACGTTTCTCTGTGATCCTAGCTCCCAGGACTTAGAGCTGCCTGCAAGTTCTCACATCACCTGGGTCTGGGCTCAGACATAAAAAGCTTCAGGAGTTCTGGGAAATGAATGTCGTGGTGTTCTCAAAGCTCCAACTTTCCAGTCCACACCTTTGGAAAGTGGAGAGGAGGCTGTGAATCAAAGCTCCAAGGAAACTGCTTCTGGCATTGGTGACAATGAAACAGAATCCTATGGGATGAGACTCCTGGCCTTCCTTTCCCTCTCAGGAGCAGCGCTCCTGTCTATGGTGCGCAGGTCGTGCGTGGCACAAAATGCCAGCTGAGGGGGCAGCTCCTGTTCAGCGCTTGGTCATCTCACCAGGGTGTCAACGCCTACGTTTTCCTGCAGAGCCGTGTCTGCCTCATGCAAGGAGTTATTTTCGTTAGGTGCTTGCCATGCTTTTGGCCCTGGGGTGGCACCTGCTTAGAGAGCACAGTCTTTTTCAGATTCTACACCAGTGCTGATTAGGTATATAGATGACAAGATAACAAACTGATTGCCTTTTTAAAGTTTAAAAAACATTAAATGTTTTCAAAACATGACTTTTTAGAGTGTGTTTTAGAAGTATTATAAAGTTAGTGCTGTGTCTTATACCTTTTGTATGTGAAAAGTATATGATAATAACAAATATGTTATTATATAATATAGGACAGTAATATAATAGTTATATTATGATAATATAATACATAATGATAAGAATAATAACTTCCCTGGAGTGGCTCAGATGGTAAAGAATCTGCGTACAGTGTGGGAGACCTGGATTGGGAAGATCCCCTGGAGAAGGAAATGGCAACCCACTCCAGTACTCTCGCCTGGAGAATTCCATGGACAGAGGAGCCTGGTGGGCTACAGTTCATGGGGTCACAAAGAGTCAGACACGACTGAGTGACTAACACTTTCACTGTGTGCCTATATGTTTTGTCTGCGATTCTTCCTTCCCTGAGGCTCACTGTGGGTAACAGTATTCTTCCTGCTCCATTGACTTTGGCTTTGGTCATATTACGTTTTGACCAATATAACATGGGCAGAAGTAAGAATGTGCCAGTTACAAGCTGAGCCTAAAAGAGGATTGGTGAGTTTCTGCCAGCTCTCATGAGGCTTCTTCTTCCACTATGAGAGGAACATACCCCCTAGTAATTGTTGCTTTCTGACCTGAAACCAAGACATACTGAGCCAACCTGAACTTGACCCAGACCTTGAGTCCAGCCAAGTTCAGGCAAGTACCATTGACTACAGCCAAATCACCTGAACAGAACCATGCATGTGAAATGGATGTCCGTTGCTTTAAGCCATGGAACGTCTGGGATTGTTTGTTATGCGGCATTATCACAGTGAGAGTAGATACCTACAGTGCCTGAGTCTTCTTTTTTTTTAACAATGTCTCACAACCACTCTTTAAGATATGTGTTCCTATTTTACATAAAGGGAAATGAAGGTCCTGAGAGGTCCAATAACTTATTTAAGTTAAAAACTGTTATAGCTACCAGTATTAACATTCAGGTCTATTCCAGGCCAAAGTCTGACATGTTTCCATCTCTACCTCCCTTGTACAACTGATCCTTGAACAACATTGGTTTGAGCTGTGCAGGTCAACTTATACATGGATTTATTTAAATTAATATATTGGAAAAAATTTTGGCAATTTGTGACAATTTGAAAAGACTCATAGGTGAACCATATATCCTAGAAATATTGAAATGATTAAGAAAAGGTTAGATATGTCATGAATGAAAAAATAAAATGAATGAAGAAAAATGAATAAAATGTTTAATCTTACATAGGTAAAAAGTGAGTGGTATTTAATGTAAAATTAGTGTGTTAGTTCTCTTACTGTTTTATAACTTTGCTTTCAAAGAATTGGATATATGACATACATGTCATATATATCATGTACATATGTACAGTATAACTCTCTTGTAATTGGAGAAACTGCATATTATTCTATCATCAAAAGTTAGTTGATTTTAAAAAATGTCACAGTTTTCATCACTGTAATACTGTATGCCATAAAATTTTTATTACAATAAATTCATTAGCGTATAGGCTAGGCTACTGTGAAGCTATTGTATCAATTACACCAGACTACCCTAAAGCAATCCTATTGCTTCTTCTTTATTATCAATATATGAATCATTATACCAGTAGATAAATCTGAATTTTTTTCACATTTTCTTTTCATTTTGGGGGTCTAGCATTAGTAATATGCATACATAACATCTACAGTGTTTTGTATAAGACAATATCAATGTAGATATTGACAGACAATTCATCTTGTAAACAGATAATATAAATGTACACTATCAGTAAAAACAGTACTGAAAATGTGTTTTCTCTTCTTTAAATTTCTCTTTATAACATCTTCTTTTCTCTAACTTACTTTATTGTAAGAATACACTGTATATAATACATTTTTGTTGTTGTTGTTGCTTTAGTTGAGTCCCAGTCTTTTTGACCCCATGGACTGCAATCTGCCAGGCTCTTCTGTCCATGGGATTTCTCAGGCAAGCATACTGGAGAGGGTTGCCATTTCCTCTTCCAGGGGATCTTCCTGACCCAGGGATAGAAGCTGTGTCTTCTGCAAGTCTCTCACATTGCAGGTGGATTCTTTACCATTGAGTCACTGGGTGAAGTTGTCTTGCAAGATTATATAGTACATAGACAAAATATGTGTTAATGGACTGCTTATATTATCAGTAAGTCTTCTGGTTAACAGTAGGCTATTACTAGTTACTTTGGGTAAGTCAAAACCTGCATGTGGATTTTCAGCTGCATAGGAGGTTGGTACCCATACTCCCCATACTGTTCAAGGGTCAACTGTATTATATCCAGAATACTGGTGTTATCTTGCCCCTAGAGTTCCTTAACTAGTAAAAATGACACAACTATGATCAGTAAGTTTGAGTCCTACTTACAAAGGCAGGGAAAGGCACTAATGGGTTTTTGCTTTGCAGGACTGAGTTCAAAGGGTCCTTCTGCTCAACTGTCAGTCCCACATGGCATCCTATTAATATTAAACAAAATCTATCCTTCCCCTTCTTTTCTATCCACGCCAAACTTCTTGTTATTTGAAATCATATTTAGCAGAAATAGCAGATCCCTATTTCTCCAGACTGACATGACCTGAGATTGAGGTAGAGTTAATTTGGTATCTTTGCTGTCAGTACAGTGAGCCAGAACCTGAATCAGATCATTGAACCGAAGGATGACTTCTCTCTTTGATAGCACTTTGGGGAAGCAAACAAAAACAAAATCCTTGATGTATTGTTAAATGAAAAAAAGCAAGATGTAGAACATGTATATTGAACGTTATTATTTGTTGTATTTAAGACATATATCCATATATGGATACTTGTATCTATATAGGATGTCTCTGGAAGAATGCTCTAGAAACTGTTAATAACGATTATCTCTGGTAAGGGAACTGATGGCTGGGACTGGGGCAGAAGCTGGGGCAAGGGGGGCAGGGGGGAAGGGTGCAAGAAAAAATTGTTTTTCACTGACTACTCCTTTAAAGCTTTATTAATGTGTAATTACCCTTCAAAATAAAGATTAAATTTCTTTTTTTTATATTGGTATAGAACATTTATTTATTTATCCCATGGAACACTCAAAGTTTAGATCAGTGGGAATTTTAACCAGAGAATTATACATTTAAGATTAAATTTCTTAAAGGAGAAAAGTGTACTTCCTCTGGCCTAGCCCCTCGTTTCACCCCAATCAGACCTCATCTCTCAGGACTCTACACCTCTGCTTTTGAACTTGAGAGGAGCTGGCACAAGAGGAGGCGGACCTTCAGGCACATTTCCTTCCCTCCATAGATGAGGCCCCCCATATCAACATCTTCGGAGTCTCCAAGGACGACAAAGACAAAATAAAGGGGCAGGCGGGAACCAGAGCCTATTGCTTTCCACAAGCGAAAGTGATCAGCTGTATTTTTTTTTTAACAGAACCTCCTCTCCCCCTCACCCCCCCAAAAAAAGTCCTCTAATCTCACTCTGAGTTACATTATGAACATTCCGAGAGTCAGTGCGTAGGGTTCCACCTGCCAACCAAGGATGTTTTTCTATTAAATTTTAATCACAACACTAGAGTTTATTAATTGTTTCAACAAACAGACATCTACGTCCATTCATTAGAAGGAGAAAAAAAAAAAAAAAAAAGGACAGGGTAAATAAATCAACCTTCAGATCATGTTCTTCTGCAAACACCAGCTGCACCGGAACAGGAAGGCAGCCTGTGAGCAGACTCCCGGGGCAGCCCTGGCGGGGCTGTCCGCGCATGCGCCCGGAGCCCGTTGCTGTGTCCTTCGGCCCACAGGAAAGAACCTCAGCGGAAAGCATGAAGGCAGAACAATTGTGTGAACCTACCTCCCCTTCTTACCCTCCAAACATCTGGCTCCTGCGTGTCACCTCTTTGATTCAAACCTGCCCTGGGATTATTGATAAAGAAAATCTCCATCTGGAATTGGAAGGGCGGGGTAGTGATGGTGGTGGTGGGCCAACTACTTCATTAAAGAACAATTAGTATAGGCTCACTTTTTGCAGCGGGCTGGTTATAAACTGTGTGTTTGAAACTGCCCAGCTAACTCTTTGCCAACTTTTATGGAGAGACTGAAACAAAAGCTGGAAGCAAAGAGATAGTAAGAAAAGCCCCTACGACTGGGCTATGGGAAAAACTTAAACACCCAAGATGCCATCTTGGTATTGCAAGCCATAGGGAACTCTGTGTTGTTGAACATAATGCATTTATAAACAGATGTCAGGGATGACAAGTTTATTTTTGTAGTTCCGCATCTTAGGGTTCCCCCAGTTGATTCTTTTTGTTATCTTCTTCAATGTCAGAATAGCCAAACAGGATTCAAGTGATGTATCTTGGATGGCTTGCTTCCCTGAATTGTGTCTCTATTCATTTATAGGGCAGACACTTAATTCCACCTGTGGTCACAGCAGTTTTGCAATTGTCACAACCTTTTGTCCTGCTCGTTTCATTTTACTGAGGTGCTTTGGATAACAACCTCCTGGACTTCTTTCTGAATGCAGTTTGATAGTAATGTTGCCTAGAGATCAGCTATTAAGTTTATATGCTTGTCAAATTTTAACTCTATGTCTAATTTTAAAGTGATTAGAACCACTTGAATTAGGTTGGGCTCCAGTGTTAAGTTGCAGGCAGAACTTGATGATTGCAGGCTGCATGCTTAGTCTGCAGGACACTGCTCTCCCTTTTCTTTTCTACCTCTCTCATTATCAGCACTTGCACTCGGAGATGGGTGGATGGGAGGATGTAGAAAGTGAGGGGAATAAAGTGCCGCTGAGCCAGCACCACTGGAAGAAATTTAATAGGGATAAATGCAAAGTCGTGCATTTAGACTGGAAAAAAAGAAATCAATTGCACACTTTTACTGTCTGCACCACCAGGGAAGCCCTTATTGCACACTTTTAGACTGGGGGAGACTGAGTTGGCAGCCACATACATGACAGAGATTTGAGAGTTTAGTTAACTACAAGCTTATTTTTTAAAAATTAAAAATTGTGGTAGGACTTATAATGCACTAAAAAGCACTGTTCTAAACACTTTATAAATATTAACTGTTTTCATTCTTTATGAGCAATGTTATGGGATAAGTACTATCAGTATGCCTAATTATCAAATGGGAAACTGAGGCAGAAAGAGACTAAATAATTCACATGTAATTACATAGCTAGAAAATGCCAGAGCCACAATCAAATTCAGGCAGTCTGGCCTAAGAGTCCACACTCTTAGTGCTAGACCTTGATACAAGACAGTAGTAGGCAGATTCACTTTTCTTGTTATCCCTGGTTGAAACTCATTACAGTGAATATCATCAAGATCAAAGTCTCTGTGAAAAGTAGTAGTCAAGATCCAGGCTTAAGACAATTAGCTTTCTCATCCCCTAACCAGGTAATCAGTTCAAGATGAACATCTTAATGTGTTCAGATAAAAAATGTTGGACTCAGGACTCGATTTGAATATTGGACTGGCTCATAGGAAAATGGAGTCTATGTTTCTTGGCTGCCATCTTAACACCATGTGGAGCCTTGAACAAAGCCAAGAAATGAGAACAAAGTTAGAAATGGAGAAAAATTAGGTTCTGGTGACAACATTTGAGCCCCTGGATCAAGCTTTTCCTGTAATTGGCATACCCTCTGGCTTTTTCAATCATGTGAATTAACAAATTCCCCCTTTCTCCTGAAACCACATTAAGCTATTTTTCTTGACTTCTTTCCAAAATTGTGTTAATTTCTACACATACGTTAACTCTTTCAATCCTCACAAATTCCCCATAAGGTTAATAATATTATCACATTTCATAGATGAGGGACTCCAATGCTCAAAAAGATTGATAACTTGCCCAAGGTCACATGACTTGTCCACATGACTTCAGTGAACACATCCTTAAACTCCCACATTATGGAGGGGCATTGGAGAGTGTTGAATGGGAGGTAGCACTGTGATTTGAAGTTGGAAAAGCAGACCTTACAGGCTAATAGTGAGGAGCTTTGAGATGGCAGGAAAAACACTTTGAATTTCTCCTCTATTCCCTGCAGTGGCTAGCCCCATCTGTGCACACACATGCTGGCATTCAATATGAACTTCTTACTTAGAGAGTGAAGTGGCCAAGGAGAGAATGAAATCCCTGCAGTCTGGGAAGACAAGAGACTTAGATTAGCGATCTCCTCCCATATGAAGGGGTATCCTGTGAATGACAAAGACAATGAGCCTATATGACCCCTGGCTGGAGAACAAGGATACATATGTCTGTATTTCAGGGACATGAACAAAGGTTCAACATCAAACAGAACTTGCTACTCTCAGAGGGTTTGAGGCAACGCTGTGCAACACTGCAAACTAATTTTCTGAAAATATTAAAAAAAATAAAGCTATGATCTTCCTACCCTATCTGATATTTCCTTAACCTCCAGAAGCTCTTTCACATTTCACTACATGTATTTTTCCTTCTATTGGAAATGACCCTCCAACTCCTTGTTTGTCTAGCAAACTCTTACACAGCTTCCAAGATTTAACTCCAATGCCATCTCCTCTGGGAAGCCCTCACTAACTTGTTACTCAAGCAGGTTCAATTCCTATTTCCTCCACCTCCTCACAGTGTCTGTGTACATCTCTGCTGTCCCCTACCACACACTGTTTCATGAAAGAGCATGTTTTATTTCTCCTTGTATTCCTAGCATCATGCCTGGAAGTCTCTCTAGGTGATCTTGCAAATCCTGCCAAGAAAGCCCTTTCTCAACCTTTTTGTCTGACTCTTATTTCTATTTGTCCTTTAGGAGTCTGCTTAGACATTATCTCCTGGGAAGCCTTACTCAAGTCCTGAGAGCTGGGTTATGATGCTTCTCCTATATGGTCCCAACTGCACCTTGTTCATATGTAAGGGTTAGAGACTGGTATCAATGTCTGATTGCCTGAGTGTGAGTCCCAGCTCTGCCATTTCACAGCAGATTCTTAACCTCCCTGTGTCTCCGTTACCCATCTGTAAAATAAGAATAGGAATAAAAATAATATCATCTTCTAGAGTTGTCCAGGTAAAATGCTATGACTAGTGCCCAGCAAAAATAATAATAATAATAATAATAATAAATTTAACTATTACATTAGATGTTAACTATGATTATCATTGTTCACTAATTTACTAAAGATTTGTTAAAGCACTTATATCTCAGGCCTGGACGTACAACTATCAACAAAATTCCTGTTCTCATAATCAGAATATTGGGTAAATTAATGAATGAATCAAATGTAATTAATATATATTAGTTATTTGTGAAATTAAGTTGATGCATATTTCAATCATTATTAGCTGTGTTGCCCTGAGGATTTCTGCTTTTGGGCCAATGGCATTCCTTCCTACACAGAAATGTCCCAGTGAAGTCAGAGGAAAGTGGATACGTTCTGAGTTTCAAATCAGAATTTTTTTGGAAGTAAAGTATAGATAAAGTCTGAAAGCCAGATTTCGCTGAGATGGAGGAGTGAAGTAAGTCAGAAAGGTAAAAACAAATATCATATATTAAAGCATATATAGAGAATCTAGAAAAATGGTACAAATACACCTATTTGCAGGACAGAAATAGAGATGCAGATGTAGAGAATGGATTTGTGGACATGGGAGGAAGGGGAGGGTGGGATGAATTGGGAGATAAGGATTGGCATATATACACTACCATGTGTAAAATAGGTGGCTAGTGGGAAGTGCTCTGAAGCACAGGGAACTCAGTTTGGTGCTGTGTGATGACCTAGAGGGGTGGGACAGGAGGAAGGGAGGCTCGAGAGGGAGGAGATATATGTATACATATAGCTGATTCATTCTGTTGTGCAGCAGAAAGTAACACGCATTGTGAGGAGATTGTACTCTAATAATATTATTAAGTTTAAAAAAACTATACACTTGCAAGTAGATCTCCCAGCCCCTAATTGATTTACCCCCAGTGGATGCGTGTAGAATAGAGGCAAACTGTCCTTACCAAGCCTAGTTCAAATTGCAAACTCATGAATGAAACAAGTGATTGTTGGTTTAAACCTCTAAGATTGAGGGTAGTTGTTCCAAAGCAATAGATTCTTAGAGCATGTCCTTCACCCTGTTCTTGGCTCATTCATTGTCAGAGCTGAAGTTTTTACTGATTTTTGCTATCAAGAGCAAAGCTTGGAAGCCTGAGCATAAACTCTGCAATCAATCCCTACTGTGGAATGAACACAGGATCTGATATAAAGAAGGTTCCTGATGCCCAGGAAGGAGAAAGTCCTTCTAGCACAGGAAATAGCTTGTCCAGGGTCTCCGATGGTCTGAGACTTGAGCAGAGCTGCCGCTTTGGTCTAGCAGGAAGGAGGAGAGCATGGAGAAGGAAGACAGAGAGCCCCAGGGAGGAGACAGCTTGAGAGGGATGGTCAAATCTCAGAGGAAACAGATCCTTGTACGTGGCTACAGTAGAACTACAAATATTGAGAGGTGACTAAGTGGAAGACACTGTTCTAGGCACACAGGAATCAGTAGGGAATGAAACAGACAAAGATTCCTATCTTCACAGAGTTCACCTTCTAGTAATCAGTAGAGAGATGACATTTAAAGCTGTGACGTGCAACAAAAAATCTAAATAAATAAATCATATAGTCCATTAGACAGTGATGATTACCAAGGGAAAAAATTAAGTGGAGAAAGGGAAGACACTAGTGGAGAGTTTGGTTTGCCAGTTTGGGAGGGAAAGTCTTACTGGAAAGATAGCAAGTGATTGCAGACCTAAAGGAGATGAGTGAGTAAAAGTGAAAGTTGCTCAGTTGTGTCCGACTCTTTGTGATCCCATGGACTATACAATCCATGGGATTCTCCAGGCAAGAATGCTGGAAAGGGCAGGTCTCCTGCATTGCAGGTGGATTCTTTACCAACTGAGCCACCAGGGAGGCCCAAGAACATTGGAGTGGGTAGCTTATCCCTTTTCCAGGGTATCTTCTCCACCCAGGAATTGAACTGGGTATCCTGCATTGCAGGTGGATTCTTTACCAGCTGAGCTACCAGGAAAGACTGAGTGAGGCCTCCATGTAAATATGCGGATGTAGATGGAAACAGCAAGTGCTAAGGCCGTGAGATAAGCATGGCTGTGTGGTCAGGGAGCAGCGAAGAGGCTAGAGAGGCAAACATGGAGGGGGTGAGGCTGCTGCACTGGGAGAATCTCCGAGGCTGTAGAACAAACCACTGTGAAACATAATGGCTATAAACAATCATCTTTTTGTTTACACGAGCAGGACTTGGTAGGAACAGTTTGCTCCATTCCCCTGTGGTGTCGGCTGGGGAGAATCAGTGAAGGGCTGGGGCATCTACTCTGAAGAAGGCTCACTCACATAGCTGGCAAGTAGGTGCTGGCTGTCAGCTGAGAGCTCAGCAGGGGCTACTGGCTGGAGTCTGCAGTTTCTCTCCACGTGGCACATTCTACAGTCTCCTAGGCTCCCTCAGCCATGGTGGCTGGGTCTGTTGAATAAATATCCCAAAAGGCAGTGAATGGAAGCTGCTGCACATAACCTTATGGCTAGCAGTCACAGGAGCCAGATCAATAGCAAGAGACAGGGCTCCCTGGCCTCTAAATAAAAACAGTGTCAAAGAATTTGAAGACCGGGTTTTAAAACTGCCACAGAGGGGGAGCAAAGAAAGAAATGAGGTTAGAGAAGGCGATCTGATCATCCAGGACCTTTAAGCTGTCATAATGGATTTGGCTCACTCTCGGAGAGGAATGAGGAACTGTGGGAGGATTTTGATAGAGGCATGACCTGATTTGATGAATGTTTAGCAGGATCACCCTGGCTGCTAAATTAAGAACAGACTGAAAGTAGGCAAGGCAAACCAGTTAGCCAGGATCCAGGCAAGAGATAATAGTGGCTTTTACCAGGGAAATAGCCACACAGAGGATAAGAAGTGGTCAGAATGTGAATACATTTCAGAGTGAGCAGGATTTCTTGATGGATTAAATACACAATATAAGAGAAACAGATAAATTGAGGGTGACACTGAATTTTTGTCCTGAGCCATTGGAAGAATGGAGTTGCCATTATTTGATGTGATGACTGAGGAAAAGCAGATTTGGCAGCTAAGAGCAGGAATTTGCTTTTTTTACTTGTTAAGTTAGACATTCAAGTAAAGATGCTGAGTAGGGAGGGAGATCTACGAGCGTGGAGTTCTTGGGGCAGGGGGGAGGCAGGGGAAGCCAGGGATGGAGGTATAAATTAGGGAGATACTTAGCGTAGAGATGATATTTAAAACCATGAGATTGGATGGGACCACCAGCAAAGTGAGTGTGGATGGGAAAAAAGAAGAACCCAAGAACCAAGTCATGGGATAACCCAATGGTACAAGATCTTGATCAAGGGGAATGAAAAGGAGCCAGCAAAGAAGGTTGAGAAAGTGCAGCAAATAAAACAGAAGCCATAAAGGACACTGTGTTAGATAGGAGAAAGGGTGTCATTATTATACATGGTATATTATATACAATAAAATACAATATTATATTATGTATAATATTATAATGTACAATAATACTAATTTTAAAAGGTGATTTTGATCTCTACTTATTCTCCTCCTCCCCAACCCCATCTCCACCCCAAAGAATAAGGCCATCAGCTACAAAGTTTTCAGAAACAGATGATTTACCATTTACTCACTTTAAACCTAATTAAAATAATACATGTTTATAAAAAACTCAGACATTAAAAACAAATATAAAGAAGAAAATGAGTGTCATACATTATCCCTCCATCTAGAGATAACCACCCTCAATATTTAGGTGTGTATACTTCTACTTGTGCACTGTATGGAAATAGGATCACACCAGATGTGTAGTTTTATAACTTAAAAAAAATTGAGTTACATAGCATGGGCAATTCACTGCTAATCAATATTTTTATACATCACCTTAATTACTGCTTAAGATTTTTGGTTGTCTATGTACTAATTATTCATCTAATCCCTGTAAGAGAAAACTTAAATTGTTTCCATTTTTCACTGTTAGAAGCAACAGCAGAATTAATACTATTTTAGTTATAGCTTTGTGCAAAGCCCTGATAGTTTATTCCCTATGAATAAAATCCTGTAATTGGGTCAATTATACTCTAGCTGGGTCAAAGAATATGCAAAATTTGAAGGCTTTTCATACCTATTGCTATGCTGTCCTTCAGAAATATCTTACCAGTGTAGTCTCCTCCCAGTGGGATATGATCATGTTCATTTCCCCATACCATGTCTCTTACTATTAGCACTAAGGAGTCTTGGCCTTGAATGACTTGTGGAGATTTCTTCTGACCCTTTATTTCTGTTTCCAAGGCGAGAATGAGACTGCTTCCATTTGCCTTTTTCTCTTATTTGAGTGAACTGATTGACCTCTGGCAAGAAGGTTTTGCCCGCCATTTTTAAGCCCTCAGAAGGCACATAACAGCACAGGGAGGCCAAAATGGTTTCAAGTCAAAAAGCCCCAGAGTGGGAGCCATCTGTCTTGTTCTTGGGAGTTGCTCATACCCTGGGCTCAAGGCACCTCATCTGACTTCCTTCCAGCTCTGAACTTCTACGATCCTTTGTCTTCTTGTTTCACAGATACCGGTTCATCCTCAGTATCTGTGGACAGGAAGGTCAATCCAAAGTCAAGCATATTTGGACACAATTCTGCTTCATTATCCTTCCTTGCAAGTGTACATCCTTAATGGAAGTTTGAGTTCTATCTTTGTCTTTGTTCAGGTTGATAGAGATCTTTCAATTCAACTCGGATAATATTTATTGAATGACTAAATCGTCTGAGACACGGTGGGCATTACAGAAAACCATGTCCATTCTTCCCCACTGATAAGGTCCTGTTCTTTCCTTTCTCTGTAGTAAACTCCTACTCACCCACAGACGTTTCCTCCTTGGTCTCTATCTAGTAGATTCCAGATGTCATAAGCTGTCGTCATCACCCTGCCACCAAGGCAGCGTGATTCACTGGCTACTTCCAAGGCTCATTATTTGACTATAAGATCACAGCAAATGAGAGCCCCTGATAACATGGGTGAGAGGTTCATTCTTTGACAATCCCAGTTATAGAAGATGCATTGTTTTGACCATAGGCTCACTTTCAAAACAATGGTATGTGGTGGGAGGAAAAAAAGACGAGGAACAATGGCTAACACCTGAACAAATGAGGTGATTTGGGGGGAACTTTCTGGCTTATGTAGCATTTGCAGTGGCTCCACAAGTTGAGTCAAGTTTCTTTTTTTTTTTTTTTTTTTGCTAAAAGCTCATTTGAGACTTTCACAAAGGGACTACAATGAGTTTAAATGGAGAGGGAAAGCATTTTGGCTTTTTGAGCAATTTTTAGCCCTTCAGTGGGGACTGAGGAACAAAAAGCTGAGTCTTAATACTGCAATGGAAACTGAGTCTGTTGCTTAATGCAGTACCAGGATGCAGTTTGTGGGAAAATAACCTGTATTTTTATATGCTGTTTATCCACACAGACATGCGTAAGAGAACACGCTGACACATGCACAGATACATGCTCAAATAATGCCACAGTATTTTTAACAGGAACATATGGAGATAGATATAGAAATGTAGATATATAGAAATAGAGATGCACACACATATATGGGTATACATGTAGATATTAATGTACACACACACACACACACATATACATGTTTGTGGCGTTTCTTGAAACATTGATTACATTTACAAAAGTTGCATCCTTTTGTCCTAGAGAGAGAAGCTTGCAGGGAGTATAGAGATTTCCGAACCACCCTCTCTTCTCCTTATCTGAAGCACAAGCCAGTGATTGTCATTAGCACCGAGCAGAGGTATCTGTGCCAAAGGGTGACAGAATAGGGAAGTAATCTCCAGTGTCAGCAGCTGGGCGTGATCCTGCAGCGAAGTACGCCCTCCGCGCCTGCCAGGCCTGTCTCTCTCTGTTCTGAAAAGTGGAATCCAAGGATAAATGTCAATACACTTATGTTGCCACATGGAAGTGAGCTGTAGCTGTCTGGAGCACAAACAGAAGCAGCAGATCTCAAGATGTGGGTGCCAGATGGCACTTAGGAGCTAGGCGCAGGGGGCAGCTGCTGGGGGAGGTTTTATTAGCTGAGACAAGTGGCCTGGCACCACTGGGTGCCACCTCACTCCCTCTGGGGGTTCCCTCTAGAACACATTATCCAATTTGCTTTTCAATACCCATTAAGCACTCAACCTCCTCCCTCTTAATGGACTTGGGTTGTGTTTGGAGGGGTATTGGCTAAGAGTGCCACCAAAAGCTGCAGAGGGGAGGAGAGAAGCGTAGGAGAGAAGCTTTGTCAGAGAGAAACTGTCCCACAAACAAGGCAAGAGGGATTGTTTTTAGTGAGTGATGATATTTCTTTTACAGTGTCATCAGGCTTAAGTGGCAAGTGAGATGTTACCTGCGTCAACTTCCCACTTTATTGAAGGCTAGACTTTGGGAAAGTGTCTGGTGGGTGCTAGAGCACAGGTCTCATTTTCTGTTTTCTCTGAGGTGGAGGTTTGGGGAGAAATACCTTTACAACATTGCAACCTTGTATTTGCGATTTCTAACTCTGCAGTTGATTAAACGCTCTGACACATACTCACATCTCCTCCTAGCTGCACTGCTGTCATCTCAAATCTACTGATGCAGAAATGGAGACCCTGAGAGACAGTCACCCTAAAAGTTAGTCACACAGTAGGAGCCCCCACCATGAAGGGTATCCAGGCCTGAGCCCTCCCCAGCATCCGCTGCTACCGATGCCTACTGTCTGAGAGTCTGCTCAGCTGTTGTAACAGTATTCTGCAGGCTGAGGGGGCTTACGGACAGCAGATAATTATTTCTTTCAGTTCTGGAATCCAGAAGTCCAAGATCAGAGCACCAGCCTGGCTGAGTGAGGGCCCTCTTCCAGGTTAAAAACTTCTTGTTGTGTCCTCACAGAGTGGAAGGGGCCAGGGAGCTCTCTGGGGTCTCTTTTATAAGAGCACTAACCCCATTCATGAGGGCCCCACTCTTCTGACCAAAGACCCCACCTACTGATGCTATCACACCAGAGGTTAGGATTTCAACATATGAATTTTGAGAGGCACAAACATTCAAACCTACTATGCGCCATGTGCTTTACACATATTATTTTGACCTTTTCAACAAGTCTGCGGAATAGGCATTATTGTCACATATAGATGATAAAATTGAGGCTTAGAGGAATAAATTCCTTATTCAGTGTCACATAATTGTTATGTAGCTAAGCTAGGACTTGAACTCATGTCTGCCTTGATCCCCAAACCTATACCTTTCTACTCAAATAAGTACATTTCTAACAGTTAATGAGCACTTACTATTTTCTAGGCACTGTTCTCAGTGTCTTGTCTGTATTAATTCATTTAATCTTTATAACAAGAATATAAGGTAGGTGTTGCTCACATGCCCATTTTTCAGGTGGATAAATTGAGGCCTGGAAACATTAGGTGATTTGTTACAGTCTATAGCTCATCTGGTAAAGAACCCACCTGCAATGCAGGAGACCCCAATTCGATCCCTGGGTTCAGAAGATCCTCTGGAGGAGGGCATGGCAACCCACTCCAGTATTCTTGCCTGGAGAATCCCCATGGACAGAGGAGCCTGGCGGGCTACAGTCCATGGGGTCTCAAAGAGGGAGCCACTAAGCATAGCACAGCACACAGCTGCAGGGGGCTTCCCAAGTGGCACTAGTGGTAAAGAACCCACCTGTCAATGCAGGAGACATAAGAGATGCAGGTTCAATCCCTGGGTCAGGAAGATCCCCTGGAAGAGGAAATGGCAACCCATTCCAGCGTTCTCCATGGACAGAGGAGCCTGGCCAGCTATGGCCCATAAGGTCACAAAGAGTCAGACACGACTGAATCAACCTAGCGTGCTCACACACACGCAGCTGGAGATGGGTGGGAGCCAGGGTTGGAATTCACATATAGTTTAACTCCAGGTTTCACATTTTTGATCATTACTTTGCACTACTTCAGCACTAAGCCAGCTTGCAGACTTCAGGGCAGTAGATGTGGTTTAAGAAGGCTTTAGATTTCTTTATAACTTTTGGAACCATCCCATACTCTCTCCAGAGTCAACACAAGCTCCTCTATTAGTTACACAACTACCCTCCAGGGTCTGTTTTGGATCAGAACTGACCAGACTCTTGCTACTGAAAATGTAAATGCTGACTAGCAGCCTCAGCATCTACTTGGGAACTTTTTGGAAATGTCGATTCTCAACATCAGAGCTACTGAACCAGAGTCTGTGCCGTTAGCAAATCCCTGGGTGACTTGGGTACTCTTGACGTTTTAGAAGCCCTGGTCTCAGCAGTTACTAGAGCCTTGAAGGGTGTAGTTCTAAATCTCAACCACATGTTGAGCATTCCAGGAAGCTTTAAAAAGGACCGAGGCCTGAATCCCACCCCCAGAGATTCTGATTTACTTGCAGCCTGAACATCCAGAATTTTAAAAGCTCTCCAGGTGATGATTCTAAAGTGCAGTTGAGGGTGAGAACCCTGGCTGTGGGGATGCCTGGCCATGCTCTGTAAGTCCTTAGGGTTCACCCACATCCCCACAACCAGACAGCTGCATCTGCTCCTGTGTTTGGGGTGGTGGTGGGGTCATTATAGAAAGCATCAAAATCCTGTTCAGCCTGTAGTTAATGGTAGTTATCATCTTCCTTAGAGCAGTAATTGTAAGAAAATCAACATTATTCAGACTAGACTGACCTGGAAAGTTCTCTTTCATCCCACCCTAATGATATTTCAGCTGTATTTTTTTTTAAGTCACATGTGAAATATACCCACTCTTGAGGAAGCTTCAGACGTGATGCTAATTACCCTGACCCTTCAGGGTAGATCTGTCATTGTGAAGTCCAAGTATATATATCCCAACTGCCCAGAGAAGCAAGATCTGTGTGGCAAAGCACCTGACAGTGAAGAAGTGCTGAGCTTTGAAATAGATGCCCATCATGTCCTTGAGGCATGACCTTGTCCATGAGCCTGAGTATGAAATAGAGCCATGGGTTTGTAGAAGTAGAATACAAGCCACGGGTTTGTAGAATAAAACTGTAGAAACTAGCTATCTAGGGCAGGACATTTGTTCACACTAGAAAGTAAGTCTCAAGAGGTCAGGGACTTTTTTACGCTTTGTGATATCTTCAGTGACCAGTACTTGATGCTAATCCCCTATTTGTTGAATGAACAACAGAAGAGACGATAGTCAATGATACCACTTAACGAATGCGCTCTGTATTCCAGACACTTCACAAACATTATTTCCTTTAGTCCTATGACAAGAGACCGATTTTTGTTCATTTGCTTGCTTTTAATTGTTCAGTGAAGTTAAATAATTCGTCCGCTGGTTGTTGCTTTTTGTTAAGTGGCAAAACCTGGATTCATTCATTCAATTCATATTTATTGAGTGGCGGACACTATTCTAGGTATTTAAGCCACATCAGTGAATAAAAGAGAAAAGATTCCTTACTTTTATAAATTCAAAGGAGAGGGGCATATAATAAATAACATAATGAATAAATAAATAATTTAATATGTTTGTTGTTGTTGTTTAGTCACTCAGTTGCCTCGGATTCTTGCAATGCCATGGCCTGTAGCCTACCAGACTCCTCTGTCCGTGGGATTTCCCAGGCAGGAATACTGGAGTGAGTTGCCATTTCCTTCTCCAGGGGATCTTCCCAACCCAGAGATCAAACCCACATCTCCTGTGTCTCCTGCATTGCAGGGGGATTCTTTACTACTGAGCCACAAGGGAAGCCTGTATCTAATGTGTTAGGGGATGTTAAATGCTCTGGCAAAAAATAAATACAATGATCCAGGGGTTGTTGTGGAGGTACTTTGTAGATGTTAATATCCATAATCAATTGACTTTAAATAAAGATGATCACACTTAAGAACACAGTGAAAGTGAGAGTCACTCAGTCATGTCCAACTCTTTGTGACCCCATGGACTATAGAGTCCATGGAAGTCTACAGACCAGAATACTGGGGTGGGTGGACTATCCCTTCTCCAGGGGATCTTTCCAACCCAAGGATTGAATCCAGTCTCCTGCATTGCAGGTGGATTCTTTACCAGCTGAGCCACAAGGGAAGCCCTGATAACACAGTGGGCCTCACCTAATCAGTTGAAGGCCTTAAGAGCAAAAACTGAGGTTTCCAGAGAAGGAAAAATTCGACCTCAAGCATGTAGCTTTACCTCCTACAAAAGTTTCCAGCCTGCTTGTCTACCCGACAAATTCTGGACTCAAGACAAGATAGCAACATCAGCTCCTGCTTGGATTTCCAGCCCACTGGCCACATGAATTTTGGATATGCCAGCTCCTTAAAATAAAAGGAGGACCATGACTGATAGAGACTTTGGGACTGAAAGCAGGACACTGCTATAATAAATGCCTCAAAATGTGGAAATGTTTTGAAATTGGATAGCAGTAGCAGCTAGAAGAATTTTAAGGTGTGTGATAGAAATTATCTTGAGAAGATTGTTGGTAGAAGTAGACATTAAAGGCAATTTTGATGAAGACTCAGAAAGAAGTGAGCAGATCTGTAGAGAAAGCTCTTGTCTTAGAGAATACATATATTGTCCAGAACAGAATGTCGCTACAGACACGAATGTTAAAGGTGTTTCTGGTGAGGTCTCAGTGGAAATAAGGGTTATGTTATTGAATATTGGAGGAAAAATGTTCCTTGCTATAAAGTGGCAGAAAACTTGGCTTAATTGCAGATGCCCCAAGGGACTTTGGGTCAGCATATTATTTTAACATAAAATAGATTGCCTGCAACCCCAGGTCTGTGGGATTTGTGTAACTGATGCGTTTGTCCCCATAATTAATAATTCAGGAACAGAGTAGAGACAGGAGGTAGCCTGGGGTAATGGTTAAACACTATGATGGTTAATTTTATGTGTCAACTTGACTGGGTCACAGGTTGCCCAAATATTTGGTCAAACATTATTCTGGGTGTGTCTGTGAGGTTGTTTTTGGACAAGATTAATGTTTGAATTGGTAGACCGAGTAAAACAGATTGCTCTTCCTAAGGTGAGTGGGCCTCATTCAATCAGTTGAAAGCCTGCATAGAACAGAAAAGCTGACTCTTCCTTGAGTAAGAAAGTTATTCTCTGCCGGTCTTTGGATGGGACATCAGCTTTTTCCTGCCTTTGGATTCAAACTGAAGCACTGGCTCTTCCAGGGTTTCAAGCCTGCCAGCCTTTGAATGGAACTACACCACTGGCTCTCTTGATTCTCAGGCTTTCAGACTCAAACTGGAATGAAACATGGTTCTCCTAGGTCTTCAGCCTTTGACTCCCTGCAGACCTGGGGACTTGCCTACCTGCATAATTGAGTGAGTCATTTTCTTATAATAAATCTCCTTAAGACACACACACACACACACACACACACACACACACACACACACACACA
>ML662436.1:2383831-2396370 GCA_007570785.1 Antilocapra americana
CACACACACACACACACACACACACACACACACACACACACACACACCTCCTATTGGTTCTGTTTCTCTGGAGAATTCTGACTGGTATAAGCATGTTTACTTCGTGGCTAAACTTGAGTACAAACCCCAGCTTCATCACTTATTTAACCAAGGAGACTTGGACTAGGTATTAACCTCTCTAAATTTCAGTTTCCTCAACCGTAAAATAAGGGCATTGACAGAATCTCAATGACAAGTATGTGAAGTGACTGCAAGATAATCCTTGTAAAACATTATGCCTGACCTTAATCGTGTTCTCTATAAGTATTTAAATTTTTTATTAGGGTTAATAAGGTATATCAGGAACAGTTTTGGAGATGTAAAATTCAATACTGTGTCTTTCATTAACCAGCTGTGTCACCTGGAGTACATTGTTTGTCTGGGTCTCTGTTTTCCCTTCTATAAAATGACAATAAACTAGAACAGGGGCTAATCAAAGTGTAGTTCACTGGGTATTGATCATCTATGAACCTGTTATTGGTCAATGTTGAGGAAGCCAGAGAAACAGCTAATGTGCATCATTTAGAGACTTTCATAGCAATTTGACTGAGTAATTCCATGTCTTTAGAATCTAATAATAAAAGTTTGTGTTTGTATTTTATATTTATATGTCCCTGCCTTTTTATTTCATTATTCTTAAAATTTAATTTCATTACATTTTCAAATGCATCAATCAACAACAGATTAGAGGGGGAAAAAGACACCAAGCTCTAGTTCTTCGGCACAGATAGTTTGAGAACTCTTTTAGATCACTGCTTCTGCGATTTCAATGTACACAGGGGTCACATGAGAGCCTGTTAAACGTGTAGGTTTGGATCCAGCCAGTCTGGGAGGTGAGGATGGAGATTCTGCATTTCTGACAAGCTCCTGGGAGATGCTGATTTGCTAGTCCATAGGTCACTCTGAGTGGCAAGGTCTAGATAACTCCTATTACCACAGACTGATTAATTAATGCCTTACCTTTTTACAAAATGGAACTACAGAAACATGAGAAAATTAAGGTGACCTCTGAGGTCTTCTAAACCTGTCATTTCTGTGGGACTTTTACATATCTTGTTAAGTTTTTTAAAGGGTTTTAATATGGTAATTCAAGGATGGTCAACAAGCTGTTTTCCATTTTTATATAGAAACTTCAAGGTGAAGATAACACTACCTGGGTCACTAAGTCTTCTGCACTGGAATTATAGGAAAGCGTTTTTATATGGTTTGATTTGGGCCAATGATTTTTTTGAGAGACAAATTATTCAGACCAGATGAGCCATCACTCCTATCAGGGCACCTGTCTTTTGGAAGACAGGGGTTTCATGTCGCCATCAAAGGGGCCTCTTTGCTAGACTCTCAACACAGCTAGCAGATG
Source organism: Antilocapra americana (assembly GCA_007570785.1). Classification (NCBI taxonomy): domain Eukaryota; kingdom Metazoa; phylum Chordata; class Mammalia; order Artiodactyla; family Antilocapridae; genus Antilocapra; species Antilocapra americana. The sequence goes on from ML662436.1 coordinate 2,385,228, forward strand.
CCCTTAAAGAGGAGACTATAAGGACCCAGAGGTACGTGTAAATGAAAGGTGGCCAGTGAAGTGCCTCACATGTCTGTATGTGGGAGCTGGAGAGGAAGGGGGGCGTCAGTCTCTTCTGCAAGTTTTAATTATGGATTTGCAATTAAAAAGGATGTGGGCTAGTCTTCTAACATAAGAGAGCAGGGAGAGGGGAGACAGCGCCACTGGAGCTTGAGGCGTGGAAGAGAGGGGGCTGACAGGAGCTGTACCCACAGTACCAGGGTCGCTGCTGCCTGACTCAGAGCAGGCAGGGGAGGGCGGGTGAGAGGGGACACGCCCCTAGCCTCTCCTCTGCCTTCTGTACTGGTGCCTTCTATTGGCCAAACCAAGCTGCAGCCAGATGTGACTCTAAGTTTAGGCATCTGCAGACCTCAGCCTCCAGGAGCACAGAGGAAGACAGGGAATGTGGACAACGGATACAGAGAGGTACAGGGAAAATAAACAGCACAGACCCCATGTTCTATAATCTGACCCCAGAGATCTTGGGCTTCCTATAAAATTTCCCACCCATGTGAACATTGGAAACCACAGTTATGTACCACGCTGAGTTGGGACCAAATGATACAGGGCATGTTGTATGACAGAGGAGTCGTTAGACCTGAGTTGGTTCAATTCAAGATATCTTTCTAGTTGGAGTGGCTTTGAGTGACATCACAAGGAGATGGTTGGGTGAAGACATGGGAGCTTTAATTATTACCTCAAACTGAGTGTGCCCCCAGCTGGTCTCATTCCTCCTCACCAGCCCCAATTCATTCTTCCTTCTGTACTTGGGGTCTCAAGGGGATGTGGGGAGTCACTTTTTAGATGTCAAAATAACTAGGAAATGCTACTGGAGCTTAGGGGATTGGGCCAAAGATGCTAACAATTTTAAATGCACAAGGGAATCTCACATATAAAGAATCTTCCTGTCCAAAATGCCACTAGAACTTCTATTGGAAGCAACCTAGATGCCCATCAACTGACGAATGGATAAGAAAGCTGTGGTACATATACACAATGGAATATTATTCAGCATTAAAAAAAATTCATTTGAATCAGTTCTACTCAGGTGGACAGAACTGGAGCATATTATCCAGAGTGAAGTAAGCCAGAAGGAAAAACAAAAATACAGTATACTAACGCATATATATGGGATTTAGAAAGATGGTAACGAGAACCCTGCATGTGGGACAGCAAAAGAAACACAGATGTATAGAACAGTCTCGTGGACTCTGTGGAAGAGGGCAAGGGTGGGATGATAAGGGAGAGTGGCATAGAAACATGTTAATTATCATATATGAAATCAATCACCAGCCCAGGTTTGATGCTCAGGGCTGGTGCACCGCGATGACCCAGGGGGAGCATATGTATATCCATGGTGGATTCATGTCAATGTATGGCAAAACCAACACAATAAAGTAAAGAAAATTAAAAAAAAAGAAAGAAACACTATATGATATATGGCAGAAACCATCACAATACTGTAAAGTAATTATCTTCCAATTAAAAAAATGCTATACGAATGTCATCATTGGATATTCAGTTGCCTGAGAAAGAAACCTGAAAGTCATTCAAGATCCCTTATCCTCTCTTCTGCCTTCACCCAGCTAAGCTTTCACTGAGTTTTATTAATTATACCTCCTAAACACTTCTCAAATCAACATCCTTCTCTTCATTCCCTCTGTCCTGTATTGGCCCGCACAGTCTACCTCTTAGGCTGCCAGCTGCTTCTACACAGAAGATGCCACTAAATGGATTTTAACTCACTCAACTGTTTTCTCTTCCTTAGTCAGAATGAGCACTTTAAAATGCATATCTGATCAGACTACTCCTGTTTTTAAACCCTCATTTTCTCCCCACCATCTTCAGAGTAAAAATCAAACACAGATCACCTTGCCTCACCTTCTGGCTTCATCATCTACCATTCTGCCATGACAACATTTGTCCCAGTTTTTTTGAACCATTGTTGATAACTTCTGACCATCTTTTAAAAAAATGTATTTTATTGAAGTATAGTTGATTTACAGTGTTGTCTTAGTTTCTGGTGTACAGTAAAGTGATTCAGTTATACATATACAGAGCAGTTTGCATCTGCTATATCTCAAACTCCTAATCCATTCCTCCCTCAGCCCTCCCTCTTGGTAACCACAAATCAGTTCTCTACATCTGTGAGTCTGTTCCTGTTTTGTGAATAAGTTCATGTGTCTCATATTTTAGTGATATCATATGGTATTTGCCTTTATCTTTCTTATTTACTTCACTTGGTATGATGATATCTAGGCCAATCCATGTTCTGGCAAATGGCATTATTTCATTCTTTTTAATGGCTGAGTAATAGTCCAGTGCATATACATACCACCTCTTCTGTCACACCCACTCATCTGTTAACATTTAGGTTGCTTCCATGTCTTGGCTATTGTAAATAGTGCTGCTGTGAACATTAAGGTACATGTATCTTTTCAAATAATAGTTCTGTCTGGATACATGCCCAGGAGTGGGATTGCTGTATCAAATTGCTATTTGATCAAATAGCAATTATATTTATAGTATTTGAGGAATCTGCATACCAGTTTTCCATACTGGCTGCATCAATTTTTATTCCTATTAACAGTGGAGGAGGATTCCCTTTTCTCTACACCCTCTCCAGCATTTGTTATTTTTCAGTTTTTTAATGATTGCCATTCTGACTGGTGTGAGGTGATACCTCATCATTTTGATTTGCATTTCTCTAATAAACAGTGATGCTGGGCATATTTTCATGTGCCTATTGGCCATCTGTGTGCCTCTGACTGTTTTTGAATTTATATACTCTGTTCTCTATGCCAGAAGTATGCTTCTTCCCCTTCCTTGAATGGCTGATTCATAATTCTGGACCTAGCCAAAGTGCAATTTCCTCTGGGAAGACTTCCCTGGCTGCCGATCCCACCAACAGCTGGACTGGGCCCTCACTACACCTCCGTGCCATTGGAATCACACAATTCCATCACATCATGCCAATAATGCTATGTTTCATGCCCTTCATCCACTCTAGACTGCTTGCTTGCAGGCATAGTGCATTTTATTTCTTTATCTTCGTGTCCTGCACAATCCTTGATCCACATTCACTCAATCAATGCTTCTTGCATCTGTAGAAACTAGCCAAGGCCATATGGTCCACACGTGACCAAACTGATCTCCATCAGAACTGCAGCCTCCAGCACACTCCCCTCTTACTCATGGAACTTAGAAAGTAGGACATCAGTTACTGGGCTGATGCATTCATTCTGCAATAATGGAATATTCGTGAAGCTGGAAAAATAGAGAGTAGAGTTCACTGAGCTTTCAAAAAGGTCTATTGAGCAATTACTGTGTCCAGGAACAGAGAAAAGAAACAATCTGATACAAGGTGCAAAAGATCGAAAGGTTGGATTTTTCACAGCTGTGGCAGATGAAGGAGTATCACCAGGGAATCCTAGAGTCAAATGGGGGCCACCTTAAGACCAGCCGCTCAGTTGGGAAGTGGCCTGACCTCAGGAATTTAGTAAGTTGAGTAAGGTTAGACTGTTAGCCACCACCAGAAATAGCCCCAGGAACTCCTGCACAGCCAGCGTACCATTCTCCTTCTGTCACTCTGTGGGGAATGGAGACAAGCTGCCAAAGGAAAAATGTCTAGAAGACACAGCCAAGTTTCCTCCCACCTCGGTCATCTGCCAGAAAAAAAGAAGCTGACGTTCCCGGAGGAAATCTTGTGTTAGAACTCATTGTTTATCAACAGGACCACCTGGCACATCTTCAGCCACTGGTTTCTGTTAAAAGTGGGAAATAGAGCAAAATAAATAGCAGCTTGTCATTTCAAACACCTGAATGGGAAGGGAAGGGAGGAGGGAGGAGGAAAGTCAGCAAGATAGGGGCCCAGAGGTCATCAAAAAACCCAAGACCCAGAGTCTTGATAGCCCCTGAGTTGTGGAAACTGCATCCTCCAGTTCATGGCCCTATGGGACTCCTTCAAGGGGAATCAGGCAGGAAGCAGGAGCCCAGAGATTCAGGGAATACTCTGATCTGCAAACACCAGGAGGCCTTCCTTCCTCTGCCTGGATGGCCACAAGTGACCTTAGTGTCTTAAAAAGCCATCTCAGGGTTTTGACAGGTGCCGGAAAAGAGCAGGATAATGACAAGCCAGTGTGAGCATGAAGCCCAGTCCTGGTGATGAATTGGACTTGGAGAAAGGGAGGGATAGTTTTGGAGACAGCGACCAACATGTGGAAATATACAAATCGAGAGTTAATGAGAGCCAGCCAGATCTGCAAAACCTACCCCTGTTTTAACATGCATTTTGATTTCCTCACTCAAGTTTTACTAGGACAATGGGACACACAATAAAATGGATTTCAGTGGACAAAATAAACTTTTAGTTACTAAATATGTTGCTTTTGGAAAGTTTGTGTTTATAGGATTTTTTTTTTCTAAAAAAATAATGATCTCAGGTCAGTTCAGTTACTCAAATCTGGACAAAGAACAAGATATTTTAACTTTTGTGCAAGATAAAGTTAGGGGAAATAGTGCTCTTTACTAAAACTTTAAAGTCATTAACATTAAAAATCTTTCAAAATTAATTTATGCCTTCTCATTTGTTCTGGATGATCCAGAGATTGGAACTCACATCAGATGCTTAGCCTGGCCATTGGAATCCACTACTATAGGCTTCTCTCTCTCAAAATAGGTTCAACTCTCAAGAGTCCTAAGCTGATCACCATAAAGCCTTTTCCTAGGGTCTGAGAAAAGAAAACACTCTTAATAGAAAATTACAAGAGGGACATTAGTTACTAGTTAAATGAGTGTTGAGCTGTATCTTTAAACGTTGGCCGGGGGCGGGGGGAGGGAAATAAGGGCCCAGCACCGTTGGACAGGGTTTCACGGTGGTGTTGGTAAGTAGCAAGAAAACACATAGAGTCTTAAGCATTCTTAAGAGGAAGCTCAATTAAAAAGACAAACTTTGAAACAGGCTATATGGAAGGCCAAGAGATTTGGATTCTGCCAGTGCAGGAAGGAAGGGATTCCAAAGATAAAGGGCATCCATTGCAAACATCTTGTTACCAAGTTCCGGGAGTTCTCCATCAGGAAATGAATAGCCATGTGCTGCTTCACAGAGAGAGAGACAGAGACAGAGACAGAGAGAGAAGTAATGTCTGTAAGATAACCATTAGCATTAGCCTCTAGAATCCAGGTGTTTTGGTTTCCAAAATCTTCAGAGAAAGTCTATGTCCCTCAGATGCTAAATACATTAAAAGGCTGAGACCCTAACATTTCCACTGGCCTTTGTATCACAATCCTTTCTTTCCTCCACCTTTCTATTTAAAACTAAACTTGGTTTCATTCTTTGGTCCAGACTTTGCCATGATGACCGTTCCTGATGTGCAAGTAAGAAAATTTAATTGCTGGGGAAATGAAGATTTTTAGGTTAAAAGTCATAAAGTTGTCTGTTTCTTAGCATAATGACTCTATTTAAGCAGGGTTGGTAATGTGGGTTGAGGAATGCCTGGTGGTTAGTATGACTAAGTTCTGGCTCTCGCATGTGACCTTCACCCTGATGTCAGACAGGGAGACAGACTGACTCATGTGTCTAGATCTGTGTTAAGAACAGCTGGGTGTAGTACTGGGGAGGTGAAAGTGTGGATAGGGGATGACACTCTTTACTTGGACCACATAGTGAGACCACAGCAATGGTGATGGTGAAGGTGTCATTTAAAAACAGGACGTTCATGTCTGAGACAAAGCACAGCAGGAACAGAGCTACAGGTCTCTCCTGTACAGCCTGCTGAATACAGGTACCTGCTCTGTGGTCTACCTCCTGAGTTTGAATCCCATTTATTAGCTGTGTGGCCCTGGTAATTTGCTTAGCCATTTTTGTCTTGATTCTGAACAACTGCAAAGTGGAAAGAAATTAGAGTCTACCTTTTAAGGTTAATTTAGGATTAACTGAGTTCAAGCATGCAAGTGAGTATTGTTCATTCCCAGAGTGAGGGTCATCAACAGATAGCCAGAGCTTTACCATAAACTTTACCTAACATTACACATTCCCTAGGCTGAATCATCACACCTGTTCCTAAGGTAGCTGTTGTGCCACTTTCCAGCTGTGTGACCTTAGGCAAGTTACTTGAGCTTTCTGTGTTAGACTTGTTCTTCTGCAAAATTTGATAGGATTGCTATGAGGGTTAAATGACTTAATATTTGTGAAATGCTTAGAACAGTATGCACTGGACACATTAAATAAGCAAGACTGTGCTTGAAACATCTAAGAGTTGAATATGTGTTAGCTATAATTTTAAACATGTTCACCTTCAAGGAGAACTTGATTCTGTTCTGAGCTCTTAACTAGAATAAGAACTTGTGAAGTCAGCTAGGGAGCAACAGCAAGAGAAAGTGCCCATGAGTGCATGCTGGAGAGAGGGTGCAGAGAATGAGAAAATATCTCTTTGAAGATTATCCATTACTGTGCATAATAATCCCCTGCTCAGTGTGGTAGAAGAATAAAATGTAGGCCCAAGGCAATATCAATTAATATTACTTATAGCCATGTCTTCATCATGATTAAACAATTAATTTTTCTAGCATCATTGTAAAAAATCAAGGACTCACAGTGTAGAATTACTGGACCTTTGACTATGATGGTGGCATTTCTGTAATGTTTCATCTTCTTTGATCTTTAAAATGTTTCCCTTTTTATTTGGTTTTAATGGAGTTCCTGCTGCTGATCAGGAAGCATTTAATGTGAAGTTGCCTCGGACAAAATTGAGTCACTGAAGCACATCTTCTGAAATACAAAGTTAATTTTTTAGAAGATGAAGAAACCATTGGCCTAGACTAAAAGTAGGAGGGCAGTAGACATCACCTTCTTTTCTTTGACTTCACCCCAAGATGTGGAAGGCTGCAAGTCAGGGAAATGTAACCCAAAAGGAGAGGGAAGGTTCTGTTGGTAAGCAGCCCAAGCCTTTCATTCCAGGATTCCACTGTTGGGTTTGGTCTTCTCACTTTATAATGCTCTAAAAGTGTCCCAGATTCAATTTTCCCACTCCTGGTGTGGTCAAACAGGTACGTCTCAAGGGCTTCTAGGCAGCCCTCAACAACCACATCACTGGTTGCAGGAGGGTCCTGAAGCCTAGACTCTGCAGAGCACTGTGCTGTGATCCATTAGCAATGTATTTTCCAGGCAGAACTGATGATGGCAGAGGTATGGGTGCACATTTTATTTTGACTTTCCTGCCCTAATTCCTCTGTTTAATTGAGAGGCAGGATTGCAGAGAAGTTCCAGCCAGGACATCTGGGGTATATTTCTCAAATTCTCTGAGCCTAATCCTCATTTTTAAAAGGGAGAAAATGACAGTAAGAACAATAACAATATTAATTAATACATGCCAAGCCTGTTTCTAAGAGCTTTACATATATTAACTCAGTCCTCACAACAACTTATAAATTAAGGCTATCGTTGCCCCTTTTCACAAGTGAAATGAGACTCAGAATAATGGTCCCAGCTAAGACAGGCATCAGTTCTCCCCTTCCAGGAATATGGCCTCTTTCGTGTGCACATGAAAGCACTCAGTACATGTTACCCCCTCTGCTTTTACTTCTGGGGTTTAGGAGCTTCTGGAAAGCACAGGAACCTATAAAGGAAACAAACAGGAAATAGCTTAGTGGATTCTGCCGCAGCGTTCAGTTGTCATGTTTCACTTGGTTCTCGTGTCACTTTGAAAAGGGATATTAACCCTGAGATGAAATCCACAGGCAAATCTCTTCAAGCCACATTTCCTGGCTATATAACCTCAGACAGTTTGCAAAGCACTTATTTGTCATTATTGCTGTTGATGCTCACAACTGTATTATAGGCAGAGGTCTTGCTTTTTATTGGGGAACTTTATCCTTTTTGTTTTTAAGAATTCATTCATTTATATTTAGGAAATATGTGTCCTAATTCAGATAATTGTTCTATGAAACACATTACTAGTCATCTTGGATTCATAAATTTATAGATGGACTCATTATTAACAGGCAGTGTTTTTGGTTCAACCAGTGTCTAGTGCTTATAGCCCAGCACTGTCTTTGTGACCAAACCACGTATTTTAATGAGACTAAAGCAAACACTTGCTTCATGACCAACCTTCATGAAATGGTCTTGGTCATTGTCAATTGACGAATGGGAGTTACAAATTGATTTTCTTCCATTTGTTCCTGTTTATTCACATGGGGACCTTCGTCTTAGTAGGGACCTTTGCATTTTATTAGAAGATGGCACAGCCAACATGAGGACTCTTTCTACCATTCTATACATTTGATTTTTCAAGCTCGGTGGTTCTCATAGAGTATCTGTGCTGGATCACAGCATTAGCAGCACTTGGGAACTTGCTAGATATAAAAATTCTCCTACCCCTCCCAGGCCTACTGAATCAGAAACTCTGGGGAGGGAATCCAGGAGCCTGTGTTGTGAGCCCACCACACAATTCTGATGCACATGCAAGTTTGAGGATCACTGCACTATTTGAACCTCTTATAAGAAGAAAAGTGGCAAGGAGTTGAGAAAAATGTCTCCTGTGAAAGGTTTGACAGATGTATATGCACAAGATAGAGCAGATTTATTCAGTGATATTTTAAAGAGTTTTCAAAAACTTAAGAAATAACATTCTAAGAAAAAGCCCTGCTAATTGACTGTTTTGGGAGAAATTTTTGACCGCTAAAGTCAAGCAGAGACACCATCCATGTCCACTTAGTGGACAAGAAAAATTCTTATTTGGGTTGATAACGTTGGAGTTTTAGGAGGCCTCTGAATAAATGTTTCCCCTCTGAGTTTGGAACCAATTGACAAATATGAAAGAGGGGTTAGATAAGAGCAGATCAGGAACTTCCCTAGCAGTCTAGTGGTTAAGACTACATGCTATCACTGCAGAAGGCATGGGTTCAATCCCTGGTGGCAGAACCGGGATCTCACATGCCGCATGGTGGGGCCAAAAATTAAAAAAATGAAAAAAAGAGAGGAGATCAAACCTCATTATTAGTAAAGATTGGGGTGGAGGATATTATGTGTTTTGGATTTTTTTCCCCTCTGATAAGCCACCCTAAATCATAAAATGATTATGCCTTAAAATGATACCAATCCTTTATTTGCTCACAATATGGGAACTTGCTAGTCTCATGGGGGTGAGTTTCACACGGTCCATCTCGTGGCTGCAGTCAAATGGTGGTGGGGAGCAGGGACATTCATCACCATGTCTAGCACCTGGGCTGGAAAGCCTCCAACAGCTGTGGCTAGAGCACTGTCTCTCCTTCCGGTGGCATACGCTTTCTCCATATGGTGACCTCAGGGTCCCTGAACTTCTTTCGCGGTGACTGAAGAGTCCCAAAATGATTGTTCCAAGAGAAACTTAAAGAAGCTACGTGGCTTTTTTTTTTTTTTTTAACACTCTCAGAAGTCAGGCTACACCACATTTGTCTTATTCTATTGATTAAGCAAAGTTCTTAGCCAGGTTCAAAAGGGAAGTACATAGAGACTCTACCTCCAGATGGGAAAAATGCCAGAAAATTTGCAGATATGTTTTAAAGCCACCACGGTGTGCACCACGTGGATCTCTAACACCTTTCCTCTCCATTCTAAGTCGTGTTCTGGTCCCTTGCAGGGACAAAGACTGCCACGAGGAGCTTCCTAAATGCCTCTCTGTAGGCATACCCAGCTGCACTAGAGTGCACGCTCAGTTTCATTTTTAAATTCACCAGTCAGTCAAGTTGCTGCTATATTGGGGACAGGGGTTTGGAGAGGCCAGGTGTGTTGCACTGGAAAAATATTTCCATAGGAAGATATGAGGCCTGGAAACAGGGATTAATTACCCATTTAATAGGCAACTGGAGTGGATGGAATGCTTCTCATTTTTAAGCTTTTAAGTACTTAAGAATTTTGATACCTCAATGTTGTTTGTTACAGAATAACTTAATATTGCTGGCAATTCCCCAAAGGAAATCTGGACATTTTGTTTTAAATATATGTCCATTTTATTTATGCACTTGTATATGTATGCATCTATATATTTACTGAATTACTTATTCCCTCTTCTCTTCAAGCTGCCTTTCAAAAAATTTAACAGTTTTCCCTGGTGGCTCAGACGGTAAAGAATCTGCCTACAATGCAGGAGACCTGCAATGTTTGATCCCTGGGTCAGGAAGAGCCCCTGGAGAAGAGAATGGCAAACCGCTACAGTATTTTTGCTTGGAGAATTCCATGGATAGAGGAGTCTGGTGGGCTACAATCCATGGGATCACAAAGAGTTGGACATGACAGAGTGAATCTGACTCACTGAGAGATAATTCACAAGCCACACCTTCATGTCTTTTTAGGTTTGATTTGCATTTCTCTAATGACTAATAAAGTTAAACAACTTCAGAATAGAAAGCCCAGAGATAAATCCACGCATCTATGGACACCTTATCTTTGACAAAGGAGGCAAGAATATACAATGGAGAAAAGACAGCCTCTTTAACAAGTGGTGCTGGGAAAACTGGACAGCCACTTGTAAAAGAATGAAACTAGATCACTTTCTAACACCATACACAAAGATAAACTCAAAATGGATCAAAGGTCTAAGCATAAGACCAGAAACTATAAAACTCCTAGAGGATAACATAGGCAAAACACTCTCTGCTATAATCCAAAGCGGGATACTCCATGACCCACCTCCCAGAATACTGGAAATAAAAACACGAATAAACAAATGGGACCTAATTAAAATTAAAAGCTTTTGCACAACAAAGGAGACAAGGTGAAAAGACAGCCTTCAGAATGGGAGAAAATAATAGCCAATGAAGCAACAGACAAACAATTAATCTCAAAAATATACAAACAACTCCTGCAGCTCCATTCTAGAAAAATAAACAACCCAATTAAAAAGTGGGCCAAAGAACTTAACAGACATCTCTCCAAAGAAGATATAAAAATGGCTAACAAACACATGAAAAGATGCTCAACATCACTCATTATCAGAGAAATGCAAATCAAAACCACAATGAGGTACCACTTTACACCAGTCAGAATGGCTGCCATCCAAAAGTCTACAAGCAATAAATGCTGGAGAGGATGTGGAGAAAAGGGAACCCTCTTACACTGTTGGTG